>JACEIK010008890.1:0-11147 GCA_018107945.1 Datura stramonium
CTAAAATAGGCCATCTATGTGTTGGAAATTTTACGGGGTGTAACATATCAGTTCAGTTTCAATCAACGTACTAGAACATCCAGTGTTAGTCAGAAATGTCAGCTAATCAGTTTGACTATATAATTTCTTGAGGTGCTAGTAGTACCTCCTAGATATCAGAATTAGAATTTAGTAATTGGTCCACTAGGTATTCATGACATTTCAGATATAGAGCTCTGACTTGCCCCAAGACCACCGTTCAAATTTCAGTTTGTTCTTAGACAGTTACGACGCTTCTATATAAGAAGCTCTGACTAGTCTAGAAACCAGTTTCAGAACCTGGTCTGATAAGACTCTTAGGGTAGTTGCAGTTATCTGTCCCTGACTAGTCTTGGACCTCAGTTTTTAGCTATCTACCTAATAGTTCAATATAGGTTTTACAGTGGGAGTAGGACTTAGCACCGAGCGCACTGGGGTTCCAACGCATCTAGGTTTCTAGAACTACATTGCCAGCGTAGGTTACAGTTACAGATTTTTGGCCTGAATGGCCCCAGACTTCTCTGATCACCCAGTTCATGCCTTTATACCATGGAAAGGAATATTGGGTCCTACAGGTGGGGTGTATACATCTGACTCCACGTATAGCTCACGTGTTTATATGTCGGTTACAGACTCTCCCACTAGTTAGTCCAACCCAGTTTCAGAATAAGAATCTCAATTCAATTTCAGATCTATCAGTTTAACTCAGTTCAACACAGTATCTCAGACTCAGAACTTTCAGATTTAGGGCATGTCTTTGACCACCGGACAGGGTCATTTTGACCATCTCAGTTACTTCAGATTATTTTAGTTTAGATAATTAGTTGGTCATTGCATGTCTTTCCAGTTCAGTCACTTACATCTATCAGTATATTTCTCTCGCTTACTCAGTACATTCAAAGTACTGCCGCATACTTTTATGTTGTATCATTTCATGATACAACCGCAGGTTCTCAGACCCAACACGATTAGCCGATTACGTTCGGGTCTCTCTATCAGCAGCAGCAGTGTGAGTCCTCATATTTTGAGGGCACATTTTATTCATTTCAGTTTCTTTATTGTTTTTAGTTAGACTTAGAGTTAGCTGGGGGCTTGTCCCAGCAACTCCTCAGTTAGNGCAACTCCTCAGTTAGATGGCTTTCAGACTAGACTTAATTTCATATTTTTAGATATTTTAAATCTCTATGTTCAGTATTTAATTTTTCATAAATGCTATTATGTATTATTTTAAATTTCTGCTGTGCGTGTTTACTCAAAATACTAGTGAATGATAGACCAAGGGTTGACTTGGAGTCACTTGTGGCTTCAAGTACCGTGTTACGTCCAGGGTATAGGCTCGGGGCGTGACAAAAGAAAAATTAGGAATGCTAATTGTAGGAAATAGTCTAGGAAATTCCTTGATAAACATGTGTTTATCCTTTGCTTTACCTACCTTCAATGCATAATCCTAGTTAGCCTCATTGAGACTTTAGCTTATTCTTTGACAACCACATTAGAAGCTTAATCCTTCTCTTTCAATTGAGTTGAATTTGATCCAAAACCCCTAAGATCTTAAGTGAGAGGTGCACAAGAGTATAAGCAGTAAATATTGAAAAAGGGGAGAAATTTGAAGAAAGGTTTAAGGGTGCAATTGTTTAAAATGCATAAGTGTTGATAGGGAGTAGAAATAACAAAATGATGAAAAAGTGTTTAATTCTTGAGTGCTTTGTACAAATAATGTAAATGTGCTTAAATAAATGGGAAAACAAAGAGGAAGTGATCGATTAAAAGAACAAAAGGTAAAGATAGAGAAAAGATTGTGCTTAATGAGAAAGAGTAATGTATTAAAAGCGATTAGGAAAATAGTCACTATGGACAGAATAGACCTACCCATCTCTTAGCCTACATTACAACCTATAAAGTCCTAGTTGATATTACTTGTAGATGTTCCTATATTAGTGGAGTAATACACTAAAGGCAAGCATATGGGTCATTTCATGTTGCATGTTGAATTCTTTGTGTGAGTGAGTGCAATTGTTATTCATATACCTATACTTGCTATAAATTGTATATTTGTGAGTGATAATGGGTAACTCTCTTGTTGTGAGGGTACATGTTTGATGAAAGATAGGTTGCATCTTTGATTTCTTGATTGGTTAACTTGCATGAGCTTGCTAAGGTTGTAGAGTCGGTTCTCAAGGTTAGGAGGTCCTAACTTAGTTGTTCATGGTATTAACTGTGTATAAATAACATGCTTAATAGGAACTTGCTATATAAGTCAGTTTTTTAACCTTAACTTGAGTGGTCTTAATTAAATTGGTAATGTGTGAGTCTTCCATGTGCCTGAGATGTAAACGATTTGTTCGAGGATGAACAAGGCTTTAAGTGTGGGGTGGTGATATTAGGCGTACTTACTATAACACCCCAAAACTTTCCTAGACCAGACTTAGACCTTGAAAGAAAAATATAAAATAAAACCAGAAAAAAATTCCACAGAATGACCGAGACAATCAGTCGTGGTCAGCTCCAACGACTTGTTGTGTCAGTCGTGGTCAGCAGTGTTTGGTCTCTTAGGAACCCACGAGACAAGGAATGACCCGTTGTGAGAAATAATGTGTCTTCCTATCAGTTGTTGTTTCCCCAGCATAGAAATCCTTTCCAGGACCCCACGACTCAACCAACGGTCATTGTTAGAAATAATGACCCTTGTGAGAATCGTTGGGTGAAAACCCAAAAATCACCTTCCAGTGACGACGAGTGAAAATAGCGACCCGTTGTTTCCCATAACGAGTCGTTATCATCATCCATCGTGTAAACTTAGAGAATTTTCAAAAATCCTTCCAGTGAACATAACGACTGGACACAATGACCCATTAGGTCCATCAATGAGTCGTTGTGTCACCCATCGTCAGACCCTCCAGGTTTCCTTGTACAGTGGCTACGGGAGGAACAAAATGACCCGTTGGTTCATCCAATGAGTCATGGTAACCCCTGTTTCTAGATCCAGTGTTTTCAAACCTCAGGCAGTAGGACCAACAAGAAGTCCCAATGAGTCATGGTCACAACCAACGACTCATTGAGTGACTCGTTGGGACCCTGTCAGTCATTTTTCAAATTTTTACTCTAGGGATATTTGTTGTAAATTCCCACCTATTTAATCCCTAAACTACGTCATTTTAAGTATAATTTAAGAAATATTAGGGGGATTGAACGGTTTTCCCCTCATTTCCCACGTAAACTCTCAGAAAAACGATCGTATTTCTTCTCTCAAGCAGGAACTAGGGTTCCTCATCAGTGCAGAAATTCAAGCTTTATCTTTCAGGAAATTCTTATACAAGTATTTGGGAATTCAACAAGGGAATAGTTCTTTCCTTGTGTCTCCAAAATATTCGCTATTTTTCTCAATAAGTTTAGCCCTATGAATTCATAATGTAGATACTTGTTAGACTAATTTATTTGAGATTTCAAGTGATATATTTCTCATGATTTTTAGCTACTTATTATTCCCCATTTCGATACATTTATGAGATTGTACCTTGTGGAATGATTTAGCCCTAGTTCTCAGTTTAGTAGAATTTGGAATCTTGCGTGTTGGACTAGTTTCATATAGCTTGATTGTAACAGATTTGAAATCCCCATACTATTAGTGTATGTGGAAATTTTAGTCAAATATTTACATGTACAGTTTCAGTCAGATTATTACACTCAGTGTTGTCTAGAAAATGTCAACTGATCATTTGACCATAATTAATTCTTGAGGTGGCAGTGATGCCTCCCAGTTATCATTATTAGACTCAAAATTAGATTTTAGTGGTTCTTTAGGTGGTCATGACAGTTTTATATAAGTATCTCTGACCAGACTTAGGACCCCAATTTCAAATTACAGTTTGTTCTTTAGACGGTCACGATGCTTCCAGATAAGCAACTCTATCCAGTATTAGAACACTGTAGGTTATATTTTATTGGCCTCATGGCCCCAGACTTGTGATCACCCAGTTCATGCCTTTATATCCTGGAAAGGTATATTGGGTCCTACCGATGGGGTGTATACATCAGACTCCACGTCTAGCTCACGTGGTTATATGTCAGTTATAGACTCTCCCACTAGTCAGTTCAATTCAGTCTCAAATTAGCTCAGTTCAGATAAATCCTGTGCAGTTTTTTAGATTAGTATCTCAGACTTAAAGCATGTCTTTAACCATCAGATAGGGCCATCTTGACCATATCAGTCTAGTTCAGTTTATTCAGTTTCAGCATTTTAGTTGGTCATTACATGTCTTTACAGTTTAGTATTTTATTCTCCATGTTACGGTTTCTCCTACTTACTTAGTACATTCAAAGTACTAATGCATACCTTTTATGATGTATCATTTTATGATACAACTGCAGGTTCCCAGTCTCGACACCGTTAGCAGATCTCGCCCAGAAGCTTTCAGCTGCATGAGTGGTGAGTCCTCATCTTTTGAGGACGAGGATTATTTCTTTTAGTTATATTTCTTTCAGTTAGACTTAGAGTTAGCTGTGGGCTTGTTCCAGCAACTCATTAGAAAGATGGCTTTCAGACACAGATAGAGATTTAGATTTTCAATTTGTTTTCAGTTGTATAAAACTTTATGATTTCATTATTCTTCATAAGTGTTTTATTTTATTATTTTAATGCTTCCACTATGATTTTACTCAGAATTTCAATGTGATGATAGACCATGGGTTGACTTGAGGTTACTTGTGACTCCAAGTATCGTGTCTTGTCCAGGGTATAGACTCGGGGCATGACAAACTTGGTACCAGAGCACTAGGTTTAGAGTATCCTAGGATGTCTGAAAGCCGGGTCGAGTAGAGTCTTTTTTATGGGGGTGAAGCGCGCCACACTTATGACGGGGAGGCTACGAGACGTTATTAGGAAAACTCTCTTCTGTTCACACTCTTTATTGTGTGTTGAAATTCAATTCCAGAAATGCTGTCCTAACTTGTGCTCTATTTCATTTCAGTGAAATCATGCCTCCATGACGTGGTAATGGAAGAAGGGCCGGCAACGCTCACCGACCTTCCCCACCAGCTCCAGCAACCCCTCAGGATGACTTAGTGTCCTCCGCAGAGTTCAGAGCAGCTATCCAACTTCTCGCACAGACAGTCACAAATCAGGTGAACTAGCAAGTGGTTTCGCTCATAATAATGGGTCCGCAGTAGCTGTTCGAGTTTGGGACTTCACCCGGATGGACCCGCCAGCTTTCCATGGGTCTAAGGTGAGAGAGGACCCATAGGAGTTCATGGATGAGATCAGGAATATCACCCGAATTATGGGTGTTAGCTCCTAGAAGAGTGCGGACCTGGTAGCCTACCAGTTGAAAGGGGTAGCTCAGATCTGGTTCGATCAGTGGAAGGAGGGAGGACCAGCGGGAGCAGAACTGGTGGAATGGGAGGAGTTCACTACAACCTCCCTAGATAGATTCTTCCCAGGGGAGCTCGAGGAGGCTAAGGTGGCGGAATTCATGAATCTAAAACAGGGAAATCGGATGGTGGAAGAGTATGCACTGGAGTTCACAAGGTTGTCTAAATATGCTTTAGAGATTGTAGCCGAGACAAGGGCTTGCATGCTGAAGTTCGTTAATAGAGTTTCGAACTTGGTCCTCAATGAGTATAGGACAGTAATATGCTTATCAAGGATATTGATTTCTCAAGCCTCATAGTTCATGCCCAACAAATTGAGGTAGAAAAATTAAAAGACTTGGAGCGGGAGAACAAGTGGCAAGGACATGCTAGTTAGATTATGGCCACCAGAGATTTGGCGATAGTAATCGCCCACAACAGTAGCAGCAGTAGAGGGATCCAGTACCCACTTCATCCAGTGCCCCTACCTTCCGGTCATGCAAGGATCGAAGGGGTGGAGCATCTCTCTCACAGTCCCAGAGTCATAGCACCAACAATCTCTATAGCTAACCAACCTAAGTGTGGTAAGAACCATTCAGGAGAATTCCTTCAGGGCCGAGAGGGTTGTTTTGGTGTGGACAGCTTGGTCATAGGCTCAAAGAATGCCCGTCAGCAAGACGGGGGAGATCATAATCCACCACTTTAGCAACTCCAGTAGGCTGACCAGCACAGCAGGCCAACACTTCAGGTATGGATGGCGGCTAGCGCCAAAACCATTTTTATGCTTGTCCTCTTGTTAGAATCAGGAGAGCTCATATGACGTGATCACGGGTATGTTACGCCTTTTCCATCTAGATGTGTATGCCCTACTAGATCCAGGAGCCTCACTATAGTTCGTCACTCCCTATGTAGCTGTCCAGTTTGATATCAGTCCAAAAGTCCTCTCAGAACCATTCTCAGTCTCCACCCAAGTTGGCGAGTCAGTTAGAGCCATCCAGGTGTATAGAAACTGCCTAGTCTCATTCTTGAATATGGTCATTCAAGCTGATCTTGTAGAGTTAAACATTGTTGACTTTGACCTCATTCTTGGCATGGATTGGTTACACTCTGGTTATGCCTCAATCAACTACAAAACTAGCGTAGTCAGGTTTTAGTTCCCTAATGAGCCAGCTTTAGAGTGGACGGGCAATAGTTCAGCGCCTAAGGGTCAGTTTATTTCCTACCTTAAGGCCAGGAAGCTTATTTGAAAAGGGTGTATTTATCATCTAGTTCGGCTCAAAGGTTCCAGCTTTGAGACCCCAACTATTCAGTCAGTTCCAGTTGTCAATGAGTTTCCTGACGTATTTCCCAAAGAGCTTTCCGGAGTTCCTCCTCAGCGGGAAGTAGACTTTAGTATAGACCTTCTCCCAGATACTCAGCCCATCTCCATCCCTCCATACAGAATGGCTCCAGCTGAGCTTAAGGAGATGAAGGAGCAGCTAAAAGACCTTCTTGATAAAGGTTTCATCAGGCCCAACATCTCTCCATGGGGTGCTCTAGTATTATTCGTGCGGAAGAAAGACGGTACCCTCAGAGTGTGTATCGACTAGTCAGTTGAATAAGGTCACAATTAAGAACAAATATCCCCTACTCAGGATTGATGACTTGTTTGATCAACTTCAAGGAACTAGTTGTTTCTCCAAGGTAGATCTCAGGTCAGGGTTCCATCAGCTAGGAGTTAGAGAGTGTGACATACCGAAAATAAATTTCAGAACTCGGTATGGTCACTACGAATTTGTGGTTATGACCTTCGGACTGACTTATGCCCCTGTAGCTTTCATGGACCTGATGAATAGGGTTTTCAGGCCATATCTAGACATGTTCGTCATTTTTTTATCAATGATATTTTGGTATACTCCAGAAGTGAAGAAGATCATGCTAACCATATAAGGATTGTGCCAAGTCACTCAGAGATCGCCAGTTATTCGCTAAGTTCAACAAATGCAAATTCTGGTTAAAGTATGTGAATTTCCTTAGTCAAATGGTCTTGAATGAGGGTATTTAGGTGGATCCTCAAAAGATAGCAGTGGTGAAAGACTGGCCCAGACCTACTTCCCCAACTAAAATGTTGGGTCTAGCCGGTTATTACTGATATTTTGTGGAAGGTTGCTCCTCTATTGCATCCCCTCTGACTAGGTTGACTTAGAAAAAGGTGAAATTTCAGTGGTCAAATACGTGTGAGAAGAGTTTCCAGGAGTTAAAGACTCGACTCACTACCGCTCCAGTGTTAACCCTACTGGAAAGAACAGATGGCTTCGTGGTGTATTGTGATGCCCAGAGTTGGAATTGGTTGCGTTATGATGCAGCGGGGTATGGTGATAGCTTACACCTCTAGACAACTCAAGGTTCATGAGAACAACTATCCAAATCATGACTGGAGTTGGTAGTGGTGGTGTTTGCGTTGAAAATATGGAGGCACTACTTTTACGGGGCTCACGTGGATGTGTTCATCGATCACAAGAGCCTTTAGTATGTGTTCAGTAAGAAAGATCTAAATCTCCATCAAAGAAAATGGTTGGATCTACTGAAGGACTATGACATGAGCGGGCTGTATCACCCGGGCAAAGCCAATGTGGTGGCTGATGCCCTAAGTAGGATGTCTATAGGGATCGTGGCTCATATTGAAGAGGGAAAAAAGGAACTGGCAAAGGATATCCATAGGTTAGCTCGGTTGGGAGTGCAGTTGGTTGATACAACTGAGGCAGAGTAGTGGTGCAGAGTGGATCAGATTCCTCATTGGTAGTTGAAGTTAAGTGAAGAAAGGATAAAGATCCCATATTACTTAAACTGAAGGAGGCAGTTCTCAGAAAAGAAGTGGAGGCTTTCTCCCAAAGGGGAGATGGTGTACTCCGTTGCTAGGGTAGACTCTGTGTGTTGGATATGGGTGACCTGACATAGAAGATACTGGTTGAAGCCCACATTTCGAGATATTCTATCAACCCTAGAGCTACTAAGATGTACCATGATCTACGAGATATTTACTGGTTGAACGATATGAAAAGAGACATTGCAGAATTTGTAATTAAGTGCCCAAACTACCAGCAGGTCAAGGTGGAACATCAGAGACCGGGAGGTATGACTTAGGATATCAACATACCCACATGAAAGTGGGAAGAAGTAAATATGCATTTTATTATAGGTCTACCTCAGACTCGTCAGCAGCATGACTCAATCTGGGTGATAGTAGATCGAATGACTAAGTCAGCACACTTCCTCCCGGTTAAAACTACAAACTCATGTAAGGATTATCCCAGGCTTTATATCTGGGAGTTGGTCAGACTTCATGGGGTGCCCTTGTCCATTATTTCAGATAGAGGTACCCAGTTACCTCGTATTTTTGGAAGTCTTTTCAGAAGGGACTCGGTACCCAGGTCAAGCTCAGCATAACTTTTCACCCGCAGACAGATAGACAGGCTAAGCGGACTATACAGACTTTAGAAGATATGCTGAGAGTGTGTGTAATCAATTTCAAGGGCATTTGGGATGATCACCTACCTTTTATCGAGTTTGCGTACAACAACAACTACCACTCTAATATCCAGATGGCCCCGTTTAAGGCATTGTATGGTAGGATGTGTAGATCTCCTATAGGGTGGTTTGAGGTTGGTGAAGCTACTCTAATAGGGCCAGACTCAATTCACGAGACAATGCAAAAGGTGCAACTTATCAGGGAGAGGTTAAAAATAACGCAAAGTCGTCAGAAATCTTATGTTGATGTGAGGAGAAAAGAATTAGCGTTTGTAGTGGATGACTGTGTTTATCTAAAAATTTCACCCATGAAAGGGGTGATGAGATTTGGGAATAAAGGAGAAATCAGTCTAAGATATGTGGGACCTTACAGAATTTTGAAGCAAAATGGAAGTGTGGCATATGAGTTAGAACTACCTCCAGAGTTAGCATCGGTGCACCCAGTCTTCCATGTGTCACTATTGAAGAAGTGCATCCGTGATCCAGCTTTAGTTGTGCCACTAGATAGCGTGGAAATAAAAGAGAGTCTCTCTTACAAAGAGGTCCCAGTTCAGATCCTTGATCGTCAGGTTTGTATGTTGAGAAACAAGGAAGTCGCTTCGGTGAAAGTTTTGTGGAGGAACTAGCTAGTTGAGGGAGACGCATGGGAAGTAGAAGTAGACATAATGGCTAGATACCCTCACTTATTTCCTTCCAGTTCAGTTCCAACATCAAGTACTAAATCCCTCTTTAGTACTCTATTCAGTTCTGTACTCATCAGCCCTATTTAGATTTTCTATGTGCATTCTAGTTGCATCAACTCTGTTAGTATAGTTAAGTCAGCTCGAAGTCAGTTACTCCTTCAGAAACCAGCTCATAGTCTCAATCTAGGAATTACAGTTCTTTTCCTAGTTGTCCAGCAGTTTTAGTCTTCATTCGAGGATGAATGATCCCAAGGGGGAGATATTATAACACCCCAAAACTTTTCTAGTTCGGACTCAGGCCTTTCAAGAAAAATACAGAAGAAAACCAGAAAAAAAGCCACAGAACGACTGAGACAATGAGTCGTGGTCAGTAGTGTTTGGTCTCTCAGGAACCCACGAGACAAGGAACAACTCATTAAGAGAAACAACGTGTCGTTGTGTCAGTCATTGTTTCCCCAGTGCAGAAATCCTTTCTAGGACCCCACGAATCAACCAATGAGTCATTGTCAGAAACAATGACCCATTGTGAGAGTCATTGGGTGAAAACCCAAAAATCACCTTCTAGTGACGACGAGTGGAAACAACGACCCATTGTTTCCAAGAACAACTCATTGTCATCACCCGTCGTGTCAACATAGAGAATTTTCAGAAATCCTTCTAGTGAACCTAACGACTGGACACAGTGACCCGTTAGGTCCACCAATGAGTCTTTGTGTCACTCGTCGTCAGACCCTCCAGGTATCCTCATACAGTGGCCATGGGAGGAACAAAATGACCCGTTGGTTCATCCAATGAGTCGTAGTGACCCCCGTTGCCAGATCCAGTGTTTTCAAACCTTAGGCAGTAGGACCAAGAGAGATCCCAAGAACAATTGATCAATACCAAAATTCTAGTTGAAAAACTAAATAAATCGGCTCTCTCAGTTACTTTATAAATGTAGAAAAATCCGTCTGTCAAAAATAAACCTAAATTGTGTATTTATAGTTCCAAGAAATCCATTTCCTAATTAAAACTGGAAACTAGGTCGGTAGTGGCAACGAGCTTGGTGATGATTCCTTTGGTCCTTTGACGAGTTGTTCTTGCTTAAAATAGTCATCCTTAGCAACGTACCCAGTTGTGGCTACGAGTCACCTAACGACTCATCGTTCAAGATCACGAGTCGTTAAGTCCCTCGTGGTCTAATTCCTACAAAAGTCCAGTGCACCTTACGGTTGGTCCCAGTGATCTGCCAATGAGTCGTTCCTTCATGTGACGACTCATGATGTCTGTCGTCAACTACTCTGGCCACTTTGTTAATATTTCCTCTTTCAACTATCACAGTTGACCTCAGGACTCGTTACCAGTTGTAACGAGTCGTTTCCTCAATTCGTGAGGTACATTGTCTTGTATCTTCAAAAATTCATCTTTTGCCCACGCCTTAAGCAACGAGTCGTGCCTCCTGCCAATGACTCGTGAAGTGCCTGGCAGTCACCTTTTCAGCATTAATTCGACAAGTTCACTCCCGAACCTGTTTTCCTGCAACATTAAGCACAAAACACATCATACCTATATAAACATACCTGGAATGTGCATAATTTCTTGGTTTTAAGCATC
>JACEIK010008890.1:35966-57651 GCA_018107945.1 Datura stramonium
CAACAGAGCCTTCATTTTGATCATCAGGAATACAAGTTTCAGCTAATAACAACAACTAATCATAATAGACATGCTTCTGGGACTCTTACTAGGAATTAAACTAGGTTATCATGCTAAGGAAACTAACTTGCCAAAAGAAACTGCCTTAACATACCTCGTTCGCCGATTACTGATTAATTGGCGAATTCTAACTTTTATTCAACTGCTCTTCTCAACTATAATCGTATTACTGGAAGAAAATGACTAGTTTCAGTACTAAATTCGGAGAAAATGATAACTTTATATATAAATATTAACTATATTTCAACTTGACGGAACACGATCGAAAACTCATAATTTCTCGAGAATCCAGAAGGGGGAAATGCTTACTTTAAGCCTATGATCGTATTGACACTAGTTTGGAGAAATTACAACAACTTTAGCTTGGCGTAGTTACGATTTGCCGAGCGAATTTTGTGTAATTAACTCCGTAGTAATGCTCCTTGTAGACTTATACTTCGATACCCGAAAGTTAATTTGAATTCGGGTGGCGTTTCGTAGCGTAAATGGAGGAAATTCTATCAATTCATTCGTCTTCTCCCTTTGCTGGTTGAATATAACATGTATATATTCAAAATATTGAAGGGAGGACCTATACATACTTGGGTGGTGGACAGGGGTCCGGGGCACGGACCCTGTCGTGCCAATTCTGGGTCGTGCCATGAAGCCCAACGTGCTAGGGAGGGTCCATGTCACATTGCCCTTTTGGGCAGCTGGTCCGGCCTTCCCCCGCATGGTCCCGACTCCGTGCTCGTTCGACGTTTCCCCAGGCCCTTTCTCGTACGCATTACCCTCTAAAACTCTTAACCAACGTACGAATAGGCCATCTAAATGTCAGAAACTTATGGGGTGTAACATCATGATATATACATATATGTTCCAAAGCATATTTGACCTAATGTTTAGTTTTACTTATGATTATTAGATTTCATCTTTGGGTCATTCGATTCAGTTGTGATGTTCAGTTACTTTCAGATCATGATTTCAGAAAATAGCATGCAAGCCCTACTCTTTGATTCTTTTCTTCATTATATTTTATATTATGCATGTTTTAAATAACTTTACTTATTTAAGCGGTTTTACTTACCTTGCATACTCAGTACATTCCATGTACTGTCCACATACTCTATGCTGTATCATTTTAGGATACATGCTCCAATCTTCAGATACATCCCCCCATCACTAGCCAGTTCTGGAGTTAGCGTCCAACTTCTATGGTAAGTCCTCATCTCCCGAGGACCATACATTATCAGTTATCTTGGTATTTTCAGTTTCTAAACTTTTCAGATTAGTTGGTGGTGTTGTCCCATCAACCCATCAGATATGTTAGAGGCTTTCAGACCGTATGTAGTAATCAGCTTGTCATGTATGAAGTAAATTTTTGTTCTAATGCTATGTTATGATTATATTTCTTCTATGTTAATTATGTTAAGTCTTCTGCTTTATTTGATTGAGATAGATGTATGTTCATGCTATGGGTTGACTTGGAGTCTCTCGGGGCTCCTTGTCCCGTGTCTTAATCCGGACCAATGTTCAGGTCACACAGTGCTGGCGCTTGTGCCTCTCCTCACGCAGCAGGGCCTACACGCCGCGTTGCTAGTCACGCGGGCAGGGCAATACAGTGCTCAATTCTATGGCTTTGAATTGTTCATTCCAACTTCTTTACCTTCATTCCAATAGCCTCAAATACACCTAAATCTATCACTTTTATCCTGAAAGCATCTAATCATGTGCATTAACTCTCTTTCTCAAATATATCATAAAATGCATGCAGAAACACATAATTCATTCTCAAAAATAGTAAAGTATGGGCAAAATATAACTAAGAAGTGTGTAAATACGCCCTTCATCAAGAATATCTATTAAATCTCATGTCAGTTGGAAGTCAGGATTACTAGGATTTAGGTAGAGGGTTCATAGCACCAAAGGTTCTAGGAAAGCTAGAAGTTGATGGTGTAGCTACGATTCGGTCAGACATTAGTTAGTTGGTGAATGTTATCAGCAAATTAGTGATTGCACTAGCTATGAATTAGGTGCATCAAGTTCAGCAAGTTCAGACTCCACCGCCAACATGTGAGGCATATGGAGAAAATTATGTCTATTCAGGGTGTTCACTAAATCCTTAATCAATTTATTATATGAGTTAACAAGGACGCAGTGGAGGATTCCAAGGGAATAATTATAACCGGCGGTACAAGAATGCATCAAATCCTCCATGGGGAGGAAATTAGAACTTTCAGAGGCCCCACAATAATTTTTAGAGAAATCAGGGCCAACAACCTAGTAGCTCATTGAAGGAAACAATAAAGCAATGGATAGGTCAAGAAATCTAGATTGTTAACAAGATGAAGAAATCTATTCATGAGCTGGAGCAACAAATGGGTCAGCTAGCAATTCAACAAACAACTAGACCACAAGGGGCACTTCTAAGTAATACAGAGATGAATCCCAAGGAGAATATGAGCGCAATTTCTCTTTGAAGTGAGAAGGAGTTAGGTAAAGTGATATCCAGAGGCAGAAGAGCAGAGGCAGATAAGGAGTCAAAAAAGACTTTAGAATCAAAGTAGGAGGCTGGTGAGTTAAGTCGTGCACAGTCGAAGGAGGTACAAACCAGGCCACCTCCTCCATTTCGATAGAGGTTTAGATAGTAGAAGGATGACTCAGCATGCAAGAACTTTCTATATATCTTAAAGAAACTACACGGGAATATGCCGCTAGTGGAGTTGTTGTAGGCTGTTCCAAATACACCAAATATCTCAAGAATAGTGTGGCCAGCAAAAGAAGATTAACAGATTTGAGACTATATCTCTCATAGAGGAGTGTAGTTCTCGGGTGCAAAACAAAATTCCACTAATGTTGAAGGATCTTAGGAGCTTCACCATAGTAGTTATCGTTGGATCCAGATAGGTAGGCTTAGCATTATGTTATACCAGTATTGTTGTTCATAAATTTGGGGCTAGGTAAACCCTGCCCCACTTAGTGACTCTCTAGTTGGCCGATAGGTCTATTACTTACCCTGAAGGTAATATTGAGGATGTTCTCATTAAAGTGGGATCATTCATCCTACAAGTGTACTTCATTATCCTTGATTATAAAGTCAATAAAGTAGTACCCATCATTTTAGGGAGAGGATTCTTAACTACGACAGATGCATTCATAAGGGTAAAGTCAGGGAAGTGTTTATGACAGTGATGGCTAGGATGTAGTGTTTGATGTGTTCAAGGTAGCAAGATTGCCACCCCATTATGAGGAACTAAAGTCCATCACTATGGTGGAGCCTGAGATGTCGAAAGTAGAGTTAGAGTAATATCTGTCATAGAAGGACCTATTGGAGAGAGCTCTAGTATATGAGAATGAGCAGGTGAATAGTGCAGAGGTTGCTGAGTGTCTAAATACTTTGGATTCCACTAGTGCCTATATTAGGAGGGGGACACTTTTTGAGATGCTTGACAAACCATTGACTTGGGTGAAGCCGAAACCTTCTATTGAGAACCATCTCAATATAGGTAGTGGTAACACATTGCCTGTGATAATATCTCCTTTATCGTCTGATGTACATGTTGTTGAAGGTGTTACAAGATCATATAATAACAATCAACTGGATCATAGCTGATATAAAAGGGATAAGAAGCTCATTCTATATGCACAAGATCTTATTGGAAGAGGGTGTAAGACCCAATGTAGAACACCTTTAGAGATTGAATATGATTATGAAGAAGGTGGTGAAGAAAGAGATGATAAACTGGTTGGATGTAGGTGTCATCTATCCTATTTTGGACAGCCATTGGGTGGGCCAAGACTAGTGTGTCCTGCAAAAGAGTGGGATTATGGTATCGCGAAATGAGAAGGATAAGTTGATTCTACAAATAACAGTCATGGGGTGGCGGATCTGCATTGTCCACCGCAAGATTAACTCCATCGCAAGCTTAACACAATCACCCGAAAAGGATCACTCCAACTACCTTTCAAGGACTAGATGTTGGACAGGTTAGCTGGACATGATTATTACTATTTTCTAGATGAGTACTCTGGGTACAACCAGGTTATGGTAGCCCATAAGGACCAAGGGAAGACTACTTTCACATTCCCATTCGGTACCTTTGCATTCAAAAGGATGCCATTTGGATTGTGAAATGCTCCAGGGACATTCCTAAGGTGTATTGATGGCTATTTTCACTGATATGGTGGAAAAATTTGTGGAAGTGTTCATGGACGACTTCTTAGTCTATGGGGATAATTTTGATGATTGCTTGAAGCATCTGGATGCTGCTTCAGCTTGATGTGAGGAGACCAATCTTGTTCTGAATTGGGAAAAATGCTATTTCATAGTACAGGAAGGAATAGTTTTGGGTCACAAGATACTGAATGCATGCATCAAGGTCGATCGATCTATGATTGGAATTATTAAAAAGATGCCACCCCCAGTGTCTATGAAAGGGGTACGCAGTTCCTTAGGACATGCAGGCTCTATAGGAGGTTCATACAGGACTTATAAGAGATAGATAGTCCTCTGTGCAGGTTGTTAGAAAAAGATGTCAAGTTCTCATTTTATGCAGATTGTGTGTAGGCCTTTAGTACTTTAGTTGATAACAACCCCAATTTATCATTGCTCCTGCTTGGTCATTACCATTCATCATAATTTGTGATGCCAGTGATTTTGCCATTAGAGTTGTTCTGGTGCAGAACAGAGGAAAGAGATTTCAACCCATCTATTATGCAAGTAAATCACTAGATGCAGCTTAGAAAAACTACACAGTGACTGAGAAGGAGTTATTGGTAGTGGTGGTTGCCTTTGACAAATTTAGAGCTTATCTAGTGGGTACAAAGGTGGTGGTGTACACTGCCATTCTGCGATCAAATATTTGTTTGCCAAGAAAGATTCCAAGCCAATGCTAATCTAGTAGATATTATTACTATAGGAGTTGGATATTGAGATCAAAAATTGAAAAGGAATAAAAAATCAGGTAGCAGGTCATCTTTCTCGGATGGAAGACAGTAAGCATATTGATTGTGAAGTGGGAATTATGGAGACATTCCAGGATGAATAGTTTTTGCCGTCGACATAGCTGTGCTGCCTTGGTATGCCGACATAGTCAATTTATGGTAAGTGCAGTATTCCCTCTGGGTACAACTCTGGACAGGAAGAGGAGGCGCCTTCATCATAAAAGGTTCTACATCTGGGATGAACCGTGCTTATATAAAGTAGGAATAGACCATCTAGTCAGAAAATGTATGCCTGAAGGTGAGTGCAGCAAATTCTAGAGAGTTGTCATTCCCCCTACGGGAGACATATACTGGAGATAGGACAGCTGCAAAGGTCCTTCAACCCGAATTTTATTGGGATACCCTATTCAAGGACACATATGCATTCATGAAATCTTATGATAGCTGCCAGAGAATAGGGAACATATCAAGAAGACATGAAATTCCTCAAAAGGGAATTATGGAGATAGAAGTGTTTAATTGCTGGGGAATAATTTCATGGGGCCATTCATCCCATCGAACGGTAATAAGTACATCCTTGTACTTGTGGACTATATCTCAAAATGGGCGGAGGCAATGTCATTTCCTACAAATGATGCTTAGGTGGTAACCAGGTTTGTAAAGAAGAATATTTTCACCCATTTTGGGACACCCCTAGCTATCATCAGTGATGAAGGTACACATTTTTGTAACAAACTTTTCAATAACTTGTTGGCTAAGTATAATGTGAAACACATGGTAGACATAGCTTATCATCCACAGACCAACAAGAAAGTCGAGGTGTCCAATTGAGAAATCAAAAGAATCCTTGAGAAGACAGTGAGCACAAATAGGAAAAACTAGTCTAGCAAATTGGATTACGCGTTCTAAGCGTACATGTCTACTTTCAAAACCCCTATAGGCACCTCACCATATAGGTTATTTTTTGGAAAGGCACGTCATCTGTCGATGAGCTAGAGAACCAAGCGCACCGGGCCATCCAAAGGTTGAATCTGGATATGAAGGCTGCGGGAGAGAAGAGGTTTTTACAACTCCATGAGCTTAATGAGTTCGGCTTAAATGTAATGAGAATGCCAAGTTATACAAGGCGGGGACAAAGAAATGGAATGATAAGAGCATTCAGCCTCGTGAGTTTAGGCTAGGATAGAAGGTGTTGTTGTACAATTTGAGGCTAAAGTAATTTGGGAGTTAGTAGAGGTCGAAGTGGTCAAGTCCCTTTGAGATTGTTAATGTGACTATTCATGGCATAGTGGAGTTGAAGCCCTTGGGGTCAGATAGGACCTTCTTGGTCAATGACCAAAGGGTAAAGCACTACTACGGTGGAGAGTTTGATAGAAGGAAGACTTCGATTTACCTGAAAGGGGAATGAGAAATCTTGCATCATACAGTCATAACGACAAAAAGAACTTCTCCAATAAGGAGGTGACTGTGGTCATTAACCAAAAATAAATTTCCCAATGAGTGTCGGGGTCTTCCCACGAGGATCGGGGTTAGATTATCTAAATGTCATAAACTAACTCACACAAGTAAGCATCACGTCTAACAATGTAAAGTAAAAATTGGGGGAAAAGTTTAAGCAAGGATCAACTTTAAAAGTAAATGCAAAATTGGCGAAACAATTTCTTGCTAGCAACGAAAGGAACTAGGGGCGTGCATTTTGATGCAATGTCGACGTGATAGAGATTAATTAGAAGCCTTAAATTTAATTAGAGCATGGATAGCCTTGGATTTGGCTACACCCTATGTTTTGCAACTAAAAAGGGTATGTCTACCTTGGGTTTTCTCAAACTCCAAAGCAACAATCAACTAAACAACCAACAATTCTTGAGAAAGGGTTAGACTATTTCTAGCTCTAACCCGGAGTGTAAATTTGGGTTAGGACTATCTCTATCTCAAACCCATACATAAAACACTCCAATTCCCCATTATTAAATCCTTACCCAACCTTACTTCCCTCTTGCAACCATCAATTAATAAATTAAAACTTTGAAGAAAATAAAATATCCATGCTCTCTAATAAAATCTAAGAACAATTAATCAATACCCACTCTAATCTAGACACCTATCATGCACACACACCTCTAGCAAAAAATTTAGCTACTCATAGTCAAAGAGAGAGAAATTATACCAATAGGAAACTTCTCAAAACTCATCATGTTGAGTAAATAAATTTAATTCTAGCTTAAGGTCTGCAACAATGGTGGTTTTCCCAATAAAGAAGAAAGCAAAAATATACCCTATCTCTATGTTGTACTCTTTATTCAATGTGATTTCATAATATGTACAATTGGGGTAAAATAAACATATATCTTTCAAAAATTATCCGAAAATGCCCTTGGAAGATTCTCAGGTACACTTGTGCCTTTTTGGACGATTTTTCCCTTCAATAAACGACTCGGGTCTCTTAGGTGGCACCTGCATTCTGATGTGCTGTGAGTTTATAGCACTTTCGATGCTTGAAATTGAGAAATTAGCATGAACATAGGTATTTTTATATGGATAAGAGGTACTTTTACTTTATTTTTAGGGAAAATAGGTGTTGGAGAAAAAATGTGCAAAAGATACATAAAAGTGCAGAAAGTCATCCAAGTATAAGTCTTAGTACGAGCCGTACCTTGATTGTACGAGTCGTACTGAGAATTGTGGTGAAAATCAAAAGGATAGATTAATAGGAAGTCAAATTATTACTATCAGCACGAGCCATACCAAGATGGTATGAGCCGTAACTGGAGTCTTGAAAATCTTCAAAGAAATTTGCACAAGGCAGTCTCCTGGTACAGGTGGAACCCATGATCGTAACAACCATTCACGACCCATATCATGAGCCGTGGTGAGCTCTAGTGATTATTAAAGACTTGGCAGAACTTCAGATACAACAAGCAAGTACGAGTCGTTTGAGGAAGGTACGAAGTGTACCACAACACTCGTGGAAAACTTCAAAAGATGTTAAAGTTTTCAAGGCCAAACCACAGATGAATTGTATGAATTTTAGGACCATGGTAGAAGTCGTACCAGCTACCAACACTTAGACAAATCTGCAGCAACCAAGAATGTACGAGAGGCAGGTACGACCCATACAATCTTGTTAGGGTCGTAGGGTTTGTCGTGAGTCAAGCCAGCGCTAGATATGGAAAATTCCATTTAAGCTTAGGAAAAGATTTCTAAATGTCTGTATAAATACCTTTTATATTTTTTTTAGTAGGACAGTAAGAGAGAAGGTACTAGAGACATGTAAAAGTATTATTTGTGAATTTTTATCAAGTTTTGGAGGGAAATTCTTACGATCAACACTTGATTTCATTAATTGTTGTTGATATTGTTCATTAATATTCAAAGCAGGTTTTATTCATATTATNAGTATTTAATTATGTGTTTGTCTATGAATGCAAAATATAATCTTACAATCATGAGAGGCTAAAACCTGGACAACTAGGGTTGTAGGAACCATGATAGATTAACGAAATAAGGTTACATAAAAGTGATTCAAAACCAATGCTAAAATGCTTGTATTGTGTTCTCTTCATCTTTAAACATTTCTTAACGGTGTACAACATTAGAACTTGCCCGAATTCTTTACTTGCTTGAACTTAGATAAGTAGAGATTAGGAAAAGAGAATTACAACAAAGCCTTGATCTTTGTGATAATTTTATTAACTTGTGTTGTGGTCGTAGGATAGTTAAATTTGGTACAAATTAATGATGGTTAATTTGAAATTACTCATGAGACTTAACCCGGTGATTGAGTATTGTCATCCAATAGGGACGAACCAGTCGTTTGAATGAACCCTAGTTATCAGTTGTACAAATAAGCATTGGGATTGATCACAGATGTATAACCGAAGTAGTGATGAACCCATAGGGAACACTTACCCTAGTTATTTGCAAATCTTGATGCCAGCCACAATTATAATGTTGTTTTGATATTGTTTTTCTTTAAAACCCCCTAATTTGGAGATAACTGACCAATAAGTTTAAGTACTGGCATTAGTCTAGATCTTACCTTATTCCCTGTGAGTTCGCCCAACCTCTTTCTTGGGTTCTTTATTGAAAACGCCCATTTCATACTTTGCCAGGAAGTGTGAGTTTGAGTGTTATCAAAAGTGGCACCGTTGCCAGGGAATACAACTAAGATTAGATTAATTACTATATTTAACTTTTGGTTGTTGTTTTCTCTTTTACATTTTTGTTTGTTTTGTTTTGTATCATCCAGGGCACCTCTTCGCAAAGCCAACCATTTAACACAGTGGTGAATGAATCCAATTTTCTTGATGAATTATGAGTAATCAAAAGATCCATGTGTGCCGCAACGTTAAATCAGCCGCTGCATGGGAGGCAACCCATGAATGGATGGTGAAGTCTGAGTAGCAACATCTGTGTCCCTCTCCTAGTCATTACATTCTTGATTGCTTTGGGTAAAAAGCATATTTTTAAGGGGGGGGGGGATACTTGTTTTTGGGTATTTGCCCGAGGGTTTTCTTGCCGTGTTTCTTTTTCCTCGGGCATGCTATCTAGTAGAATTGGCATGTTTAAGATTTTATTTTATTTTTGTGTTCTTGTTTAATTAGAAAGTATCTTAGGATTACTCAGCCAATAATGTGCACTAGTTCTGAAGTTTTGAAAAATTGACCCTGTTTAAAAATTTTGCTGGTTAGCTATGTACTTGTTGACTGCAAAGCATGATTTTTGTGGATCTTTTTGTGTCATTTAGTATATTAACTTGAGTATTTCTTCTTAGCCATGTATAAATCGGACATGTAGAATGAATGCAAGACATATACCAGAGCGAGTGAGGTCTAATACCTAGTTCAATACGGCGTAGAGCATATAGAACTTGCCCAGTTGGTCTTTACATAGGTTTTAGGATGGTTGGTTAGGAAAGAATCATAGTCTTTTTTTGTTTATCCCATTTTTAGCTTAAATGACCCTCCAAAATAATATAATTCCCTTGATCCCAATTTTGAGCCTTAAATAAATCATTTTTCTTTAATTAACCGATTAATCGTACCAATTCTTTATAATGATCCTGTTTTAGCCCTGGTCCCTCCTTGGACATTGTGAACCTCAATATAGGCAAAATGCCTAAGTTGAGGGTGGCTAGAGTAGGGGTGCATAAATCTTGGGGAAGTGAAAAAGGAAGAGAAAAGAAAAAGGGTTAAAAATGAAGTTGGTGTGACAAAAAAAGAAGAAAAAGAAGAAAAAGAAAAAGAAAAATTGAAAAAGAAGATGCAAAAAGAGAACGATGAATGAAAAGTTTGAAGAAACATACCATACCGATACAAGTGCATAAAAATGGTGAAAAGGGAGGAGGAAGCTGAAAAAGAAAAAAGGGTGAAAAAGTGAAAAAATGGAGCCACACGTATGTAGTTCCAAGGAGGGGTTTAGTCACGAAAAAGATTTCATATCTACCATACCCAACTTGAAAGCCTACATTACAAGCCGAATCAAGTCCTATAGTGATCCTAGCCTGACCATTTGACAAGCCGAAGTAGAGAAAATAAGGGCAAGCCTATGGTATCCGACATGCAGTATTTGAAACTTCTTTGTGAGAGAGAGAGAGTCTTACTTGTTCAGTCCCATGTTTCATATTTTCCTATATTTGTGAGTGGAGGACTTCATTTGCTGTGAGGGTACATGGTTTTTGTTTGATTCTACCAATTATTTGAGTGAAAAAGATTGGTGATGACTTGACTATTTGTTAATAGCTAGATGACATATCTTGATCCCTATTTATCTTGTTTTGTGGTTGCTTGATGTGCATATGCTGATTTGGTTTATGAGAAAAACGGTCAAAGATGTTTGAGTTTATGGTTCAAATTTTGATTGATTGTTGGCTATAGTATCCTAGGTTTATTTTCTAGTTAAGCGTCATTTTAATTTTTTTTTTGTTTTCTTTGCCTGAGTGCATGCAAAAATTTTAAGTTGAGGGTGTTGATGTGTTGTGAGTTTACACCACTTTCAAAGCTTAAAAATGAGAAAATAACATGGACTTTGGTATGTTTATATGGATATGAGGTACTTTTACTTTGTTTTCAGGAAAAATAGGTGTTGGAGCAAAAATATGCAAAATATATATAAAAGTGCAGAAAGTCATCCACGTACAAGTCTCAGTACTAGCCGTACCTTGATTCTACGAGTCATACTGAGAATCATGGTGAAAATAGGAAGGCTGGTATAAGAGTAAAGCAAAGTATGACTATCAGTACGAGCCGTACCAAGATGGTACTAGCCGTAACTGGAATCATGAAAATCTTTAGAGAAATTTGCACAAGCCAGTCTTCTGGTATGGGTGGAACACACGATCGTAAAACCACTTACGATCCGTAGCATGAGCAGTGGTGAGCTTCAATGATTATTAAATACTTTGTAGGACTTTAGATACAACAAGCAAGTATGAGTCGTAGGAGGAAGGTACAAGGCATATGTAATAACCTGGAAGAGCCTAAGATTAGACTCGGAAATTTGAAATGAGAAGTAGTAGAAAAATCTGAGATTTTACTTAGAACGACCCGTGGTATGAGTCATTGGAGGGTCTAACGACCCGTGGGAGCCACCCATTGTTAGGTTCTCAATTGGAAATTCTATGGTAACGGGTCTAAGGACAACCCATTGGTTGATGTAACAGGTCATGGTAAGGGGTCGTTGTGAGGGTGGTCCTTGTCAAGGTGATTGGCATGAGTCATGATACGATCATGTGGTGTAGTCGTGGTATGTTTCCCAGCCAGGGAACTTCGGAGGTGAGCGAGTGGTGGCAGTAGCCGAAAACAACGAGTTGTTGGGACTAGTAACGACTCGTCTGACTAGTCATGGTTGAAGACCTGAGTTGAATTTAGCGATTTAACGGGAGCGGTAACGAGTCATTCTTTGGATTAATGATCTGTTATGTTGAGTTGTGGTATTAGGACTTGAGAAGTTAAGAAATGATGGAGTAACGGACGGATACCACGATTCGTGGTACTAAGGGATGACCGTAGCTTAAACCGTTGTCATCGGCCAGTGCTAAAATTTCCAAACTTTTTACTAAGGATATTTCATAATTCCTAAGCTCTAAAGTCCTAAACTACGTTATTTTTACACTCGACTCAGTTAGAAAGGTTTTAAGAGTGATAAACCTATCCTAATCCTTACCATTCCATGCATGCAAATTAGAGTTCTTCCTTGGAGATCAAGTTTAAAGAATTCCCCAATTTCTCTCCAATTTTCTTTTGGCTCTCAAGAGGAAGTGTAAATCAGATTTAACTAGGTATGTAAGGCTATGAATGAGAGTTACTTTAACTCTCATGCTCTAAATTCTTCTCAATTTAATGGATTTCAATTCTAGACTTAAGTTCATGATCTATTGGGCTTTATCCTTAATTTTGTGAAATTCTCTATGATCTATCTATGGGTCAATTCCCTTAAGGTATCGAATCATGTTTTATGATATATGGGAAGATTTTATAGCTATTTTAATTATTAATTTATAGTTTCAAATTTAAATTAAGTTATGCCCAATTATGTAAGTTTCAAGAAAAGTCAAGTTATGATTCCATTATGATTTTGATCTTCTTAAGCCCTAAATTATGATTTATGAATTATGATATAATTTGTTTCAAGTACTCTCCATGGATTTATGGATCTCAAGCACATAAATGTTTTGCAAGTATGCATGATTTTCATAATTTATGGATTTATGACTCTTGGCTAATTCATGGGCCCTTATTCATAGCTAATCAAGTATTTCAAGTGGGATCCATCATGTTCTTATTATTTTATTTTTCCATTAACTTCATGAATTATTTTACGGTTACTATACGACCCCTTACGTGCATATTTTTAGGAGCAGTGTCTAGCACCTAGTAGACCCGATGTTCAGGTAAACCCCGTGATCTCAGAACTACGTGCTACCGTAGGTTTATATATATTTATTATTGGATCCCTGTGATATCACCATACTGCACGTCCCCTTGCCTGGCAAGCCGGGGGCGGTCCTAACCACTTGGGAGAAATAGTGGAGCATCATGTAAGCTCTATCATGATGGTGTTGGTTAAGACGAGTCCTCCCATTGTTCCTCATGACTTATGCATGGTTATGTTTATGTTACTTTGGCTAAAGTTATATTTTATAAAATTTTCCTTTATGACTACGATTATGATTGAATTACAAATGGAAAACCATGAGCCCTTATGTTTACGTTATGATATTTTCTTTATGATCATGTTGTCTTACTCTTATGAACTCTTATATATTTTAATTGTCCCTTTTTACTTACCATGCATACTCAGTACATTCCAAACTACTGACCATATACTCTATGTTGTATTGTTTCATGATACAGGCTCGGACATTCAGGTTTAGTCCCGCTGTTAGCCTGATCTCAGAGTTTGCATCACTCAGCTAGAGTTGGTGAGTCCCATCCTTCGAGGACCCTTTTATCAGCTTATGTTCATTATTTTCAGTTTCAGTATTTGGTGAGTTAGTTGGGGTCTTATCCCATAAACTCATCAGTATGTAGATGCTTATCAAACATAGTATGTATTCATCTTCAGAATTTTGTTATGTATTCAGATATTATCATATTCTCAGACTTCTTCTATTTCATGTTAGATTATTTTCCACATTTACTATGTCGAGCTTTAGATGTCATGTTCATGCCATGGGTTGACTTGGAGACTCTCGGGTTTCTTCGTCCTATGTCCTGATTCGAGCCTATGATTGTGTCATGACAAACTTGGTATCAGAGCCTTAGGTTTTGAAGTGTCCTAGGGTGTCTGAAAACCGCGTTAATTGGAGTAGTTTTCTTGGGTGTGAAGCGCGCCACACTTATGATGAAGAGGTGATGAAACGTTTTAGGAAATATCCCTTCTTTTATGATCTATGTTGTACAATGAAATGTCTCTCTATCCTTCTAACTTGTGCTATATGCATTTGTTGAAGCATGCCTTCTCACTGAGTTAATGGAAGAAGGAAGGAAAATGTAAATGGCCATGAGAATGGAAACGTAGATAGGTACCAACAAGCCCCACCAACCTTTGAGGATCATGTGCCCGAGCAGGTTGCCCATGCAGAGTTTAGGGCAGCCATTCAGATGTTGGTATAGTCATTGACCACCCAGTTCAACCAACAGGCAGTAGTGCATGTCCCCTAGAATGGGAATGCGATAACGACAAGAGTCAGAAATTTTCTCCGAATGAACCCTTCGGAGTTTCTCGGATCAGAGGTGGGAAATGATCCACATGAGTTTATTGATGAAATTCTGAAGATCACTCAGATCATGGGGGTGTCAGGAGAGGAGTGTGCAGATCTAGCCTCGTATTAGTTGAACGGAGTTGGGCATATCTGGTTCAGATAGTGGAAGGGCAGTAGGGCAGTTGGAGCGGGCCCCATTGGTTGGGATGAGTTCCATACCGCATTTTTGGATCGGTTCTTCTCTTGAGAGATGAGGGAAATCAAAGCATCTAAATTTGTGAATTTGACGTAGAACAACATGACGGTCTAGAAATATGCTTTTGACATCACTCGTTTGTCTAAATATGCACCAGAGCTGGTGGCTGATCAAAGTGCTCGGGTGAGAAGGCTTGTGCAGAAAGTAGCAGACTACTTGTTCAAGGATTGTAGGACCCCTATGCTTTACCAGGACATCGATTTTTGTCAATTGGTTTTGTATGCCCAGCAGATAGAGGCAGTGCATCTGAGAGAGAGGGAGGCCAAAAGGGCTAGGACAAACAGTTATTGGTTCTCCCAGTAGAGATAAGGAGGCAGACACCGCCAGTAGTCTAATCAGAGTTCGTTAGCTCCGGAGCCATCATTATCTAGTGCTCCATCTAGACCGCAAGGTAATTAGAGGAGCAGAGCATCAGGTTTAAGGGGACAGATGAGCATGTAAAGGGAGCGTACCTCTTCGGTCTGTAGAAAGTGTGGCAAGAATCACATAAGGAGTGCTTGATTGGGTCAGATATCTATTTTGGGTGAGGTAGATCTAGGCACAGGCACCGAGAATGTCCTTTGGCTAGACAGGGTGATGGTAGAGTTCATGCTTAGGCTACCGGCTCAACAACAGCACCAGCACACCCAACTCAGCAATATGGATCCACCAGTGCAGGTGGCGGCCAATGCCAAAACAGGTTTTATGTTCTTGCATATCTTCAGGAGCAGGAGACTTCACCATATGTGGTCACCGGTATGTTACGAGTATTCCACTTTGATGTATATGCATTGTTAGATCCAGGGGCTACTCTATCTTTTTTGGTGCCCTATGCTGCTAGTAGTTTTAAAGTTAGTCCCGAAACCCTATTAAAACCCTTCTCAATCTCTACTCTAGTCGGTGATTCAGTTATAGCTCGACGGGTATATAGAAATTGCCTATCACAATTCTTCAGAAAGTCACCACAGTAGATTTAGTAGAGTTATCCATGACAGATTTTGATGTTATCTTTGGAATGGATTGGCAACATGCATGTTGTGCCTCGGTAAATTGTAGAACCCTTGCGGTAGAGTTCTGGTTCTCGGGTGAGCTAGTCCTAGAGTGGAAGGGTAGTTCAGTTGTGCTTGTAGGTCATTTTATTTCCTACCTTAAGGCCAGAAAGATGATTTCTAAAGGTTTCATGTATCGTCTAGTTAGGGTTAAGGATGCTACATCCGAAACCCTGACTATCCAGTCAGTTCTTGTAGTGTGTGAATATCCAGAAGTGTTTTCAGATGATTTACCTGGAATTCCTCCTTAGCTAGAGATCGATTTTCGTATTGACCTTCTCCCCGATACGCAACCTATATCTATTCCTCCTTACAGAATGGCTCCAGCTAAGATAAAAGAGTTGAAGGAGCAGTTGAAGGATCTTTTAGACAAGGGTTTCATCAGACAAGCAAGTCCCTGTAGGGTGCACCAACTCTCTTTTTTTGAAAGAAGGATGGTTCCCTTCGGATGTGTATTGACTACCGGTAATTGAAAAAAGTGACAATCAAGAATAGGTATCCCCTCCCAGAATTAATGTCCTGTTTGATCAGCATCAGGGTGCCAAGTGTTTCTGAAAGATAAACCTTAGATCCAGATATCATCAGCTCAGGATTAGGGAGAGTGACATTCCGAAGACAACCTTCATGACTAGGTATGGTCACTATGAGTTTGTAATTATGTCTTTTGGACTAACGAATGCTCCTGCATCTTTTATGGATTTGATGAACAGGTTGTTCAAGCCGTATTTGTATATGTTCGTGATCATGTTCATAGATGACATTCTCATATACTCTTGGAGTGAGGAGGAGCATGCCGCTCATTTGTGGATGGTGCTACAGACTCTTAAGGGTCGTTAATTATATGCTAAGTTCAGCAAGTGCGAGTTTTGGCTATACTCAGTAGCATTTTCGGGTCATGTGGTGTCAAGTGAGGGTGTACATGTGAACTCTCAAAAGATAGAAGTTGTGAAGAATTGGCCTAGACCAGTTAGTCCTTCAGATATCAGGAGTTTCTTGGGTTTAGATGGTTACTATCAGAGCTTTTTTGAAGGGTTTTCATCCATTGCAACACCGTTGACTAAGTTGACCTAGAAAAAAGTGAAGTTTCAATGGTCGGAGGCTTGTGAGAAAGACTTCCAAGAGTTGAAGACTAGGCTCACCTCAGCACCAATGTTGACCTTACCTGAGGGTATCGATGGGTTTGTGGTATATTTTGACACCTCAAATATCGACCTTGGTTGTGTATTAATGCAACACGGTAAGGTTATAGCCTATGCTTCTAGGCAACTAAAAATCCATGAAATGAACTATCCGACTCATGACCTCGAGTTGGCAGCAGTAGTATTTGCCTTGAAGATTTGGAGGCACTATTTGTACGGGATCCATGTGGATGTGTTTACGGACCATAAAAGCCTACAGTATGTGTTTACCTAGAAGGATCTAAATCTACGTCAAAGAAGGTGGTTGGAGCTTCTTAAAGATTATGATATGAGTGTCCTTTATCATCCGGGAAAGGCTAATATAGTGGCAGATGCTCTTAGCAGGCTTTATATAGAGAGTGTGACCCATATAGATGAGGAGAGGAAAAAGTTAGTGAAGGATGTGCTTCAGCTTGCACGACTAGGAGTTCGTCTTGTTGACTCGATGGATGGTGGTGTCATTGTTCAAAATGGATCAGAATCTTCCTTGGTGACTGAGGTCAAAGCTAGATAAGGTAAGGATCCTATTTAGTAAAGTTGAAGGAAGCCATTCAGAATCAGAAGGTGGAGGTTTTCTCCTAAGGGGGAAATAGGGTACTATGATATCAGGGTCGCTTATGTGTATCGGGAGTTGATGAATTGAGGTAGCGATGTTGCATGAGGCTCATGGTTCTAGATATTCTATACATCCAGGTGCTACCAAGATGTACCGTGACCTACGAGAGGTTTATTGGTGGAATGGCATGAAGAAGGACGTAGCAAATTTTGTGGCTAAGTGTTTGAATTGTCAACAGGTGAAGGTTGAGCATCGAAGAGTTGGAGGTATGCTTCAATAAATTAGCATCCCTACTTGGAAGTGGGAGGAAATCAATATGGACATCATTATGGGGTTTCCTCGTATGCGTCGACGGTATCAATCTATTTGGGTGGTTATAGATAGGTTGACTAAAACAACTCATTTCCTACCGGTTAAAACTACCGATTCAGTGGAGGATTATGCTAAATTGTATATTCGGGAGTTAGTTTGGTTGCATGGAGTACCCTTGTCCATCATATCAGATAGATGTACTCAGTTTACCTCTCAGTTTTGGAGATCCTTTCAGAAGGGACTTGGTACTCAAATCAAGCTTAGCACAACATTTCACCCACAAACAGAGGGTCAGGCTGAACAGACCATTCAAACTCTTAAGGATATATTGAGGGCGTATGTGATTGATTTAAAGGGTAGTTTGGGTGATCATTTGCCTCTCATTGAATTTGCATATAACAACAACTACCATTCAAGCATTTAGATAACTCTGTTTGAGGCTCTTTATGGGTGGAGATGTAGATCTCCCTTTGGTTGGTTCGAAGTTAGTGAAGCTACATTGATAAGACCAGATTCAGTTTATGTGGGTATGGAGAAGGTTCAGCTTATAAGGGAAAGGTTGAAAATAGCCCAGAGTCGTCAAAAGTCCTACGCGAATGTGAGGAGGAGAAAGCTTGAGTTTGAAGTTGATGGTTGGGAATTTCTGAAGGTATCTCCCATAAAGGGAGTGATGAGATTCAGAAAGAAAGGCAAACTTAGTCCCTGTTATGTTGGTCCGTACTGAATTATGAGACGAGTTGGTAAGATAGCGTATCAGTTGGAGTTTCACTCAGAATTGGCTTCAGTGCATTTGGTGTTTCATGTGTCGCTTTTGAAGAAGTGCATGGGTGATCCGACTTTGGTTGTCTCAGTGGATAGCATAGGATTAAAGGATACCCTCAGCTACGAAGAGGTTCCGGTGGAAATAGTTGATCGCAAGGTTTGGAAGCTAAGAAATAAGGAAGTAGCTTCGGTAAAAGTTTTGTGGCGGAATCAGCATGTTGAGGGAGCTACATAGGAAGCCAAAACAAATATGATGGCTAAATACCCGCGTCTATTCCCTTCCGGCTCGGTTTCAGCTTGAGGTATCAGTTTCCTCCATAGTATTCTATTTAGTTTCATGTTCAGTTTATGTGTTCCAGTTTCTTTCATTTCGATACATGTATGTGTGATCCATAAATTTAGTTCAGTCATGTATTCCAGTCCAGAGTTAGTCAATCCGTCAGTTTTCAACTTTAGATGTTCAGTATTTGAGATGTCAGTTCTATTTCCCTAGCTTTCAGTATGTTCATTCGATTCGAGGACGAATATTCCCAAGGGGGAGATATTGTAATACCCTGGAAGTGCCTAAGACTAGACTCGGCAATTTGAAATAAGAAGCAACAGAAAAATCTGGGATTTTACTCAGAATGACCTGCGGTACGAGTCGTTGGAGGGTCTTACAACCCTCGAGAGCCACCCATTGTCAGGTTCTGCAGTAGGAGATCTTGTGGTAACGGGTCTAAGGATGACCCGTTGGTTGATGTAACCGATCATGGTAAGGGGTTGTTGTGAGGGTGGTCCTTGTCAAGGTGATTGGCACGAGTCATGGTACGACTCGTTGTATGGGACAATGATTCGTGGTATGTTTCCATTGGGGGACTTCCAGAAGGTGAGTAGTGGTGGCAACGACCGAAAATGATGAGTTGTTGGGACTAGTAACGACTCATCCTGACCAATTGTAGTTGAAGACCTGAGTTGAATTTAGCGATGTAACAGGAGGCAGTAACGGGTCGTTGTTTGGAGTAATGACCCACTCTGTCAAGTCTTGGTATTAGGAACTGAGAAGTTAAGAAATAATGGAGGAAGTAATGAACGGATACCGTGAGTCGTGGTATCGAGGGACGACCCGTGGTATCAATCTTGTCACTGGCAGTGAAAAATTTCCAAACTTTTCATTAAGGGCATTTTCGTAATTTTCTAAGCTCTATCCTATCCTAAGCCTTACCATTCCATGCATGCTAATTAGAGTTGTTCCTTGGAGATCAAGTTTGAAGAATTCCCCAATTTCTCTCCAATTTCCTTTGGGCTCTCAAGAGGAAGTGTAAATTAGATTTACCCAGGTATGTGAGGCTATGAACGAGAGTTCCTTTCACTCTCATGATCTAAATTCTTTTCAATTCCATGGATTTCAATTCTAGATTTAAGTTCATGATCTATTGGGGTTTATCCCTAATTTTTTGAAATTCTCTATGATTTATCTATGGGACAATTCCCTTCAGGTATCAAATCATGTATTATGATCTATGGGCAGATTTTGTAGCAATTTTGATTATTAATTTATAGTTTCAAATTTTAATTAAATTATGCCCTATTATGTAAGTTTCAAGAAAAGTCAAATTATGATTCCATTATGATCTTGATCTTCTTAAGCCCGAAATTATGATTTATGATTTATGATATGATTTCTTTCAAGTACTCTTCATCGATTTATGGATATCAAGAATATAAATGTTTTGCATGTATGCATGGTTTTCATGATTTATGGATTTATGACTCTTGGCCAATTCATGGACCCTTATTCATGGCTAATCATGTATTTCAAGTGGGATCCATCATGTTCTTATTATTTTATTTGGCCATGAACTTCATGAATTATTTTACGGTTACTATACGAGCCATTACATGCATCTTTTTTGGAGAAGTGTCTAGCACCTAGTAGATCCGACGTTCAGGTAAAAACTCCGTGGTCTCAAAACTACGTGCTACCGTAGGTTTATATATATTTATTATTGGATCCCTGTGATATCACCATACTGCACGTTTCCTTGCCTGGCAACCCGGGATCGGTCCTAACCACTTGGGAGAAATAGTGGGGCATCATGTAAGCTCTATAATGATGGTGTCGATTAAGACAAGTCCTCCCATTGTTCCTCATAACTTATTCATGGTTATGATTATGTTACTTTAGCTCAAGTTAAGTTTTCTAAATTTTTCCTTTATAACTACGATTATGATTGGATTACAAATGGTTTGAAAATCGTGAGCCCTTATGTTTACATTATGATATTTGCTTTATGATCATGCTGTCCTACTCTTATGAACTCTTATGTATTTTAACTATCAATTTTTACTTACCTTGCATACTGTACATTCCAAAGTCCTGACCGCATACTCTACGCTACATCATTTCATAATACAGGCTCGGACATTCAGGTTTAGTCCCGCCATTAGCCTGATCCTCAGAGTTTGCATCCCTTAGCTAGAGTTGGTGAGTCCTCATCCTTCGAGGACCCTTTTATCAGCTTATGTTCAGTATTTTCAGTTTAAGTCTTTATTGAGTTAGGTGGGGTCTTGTCCCATCAACTCGTCAGTATGTAGAGTCTCATCTGGCATAGCATGTATTCAGCTTCTGAATTGTGTTACGTATTCAGATATTCAGATTTTATTATATTCTCAAACTTCCGCTATTTCATGTTAGATTTTTTCCCCTAATTTATTATGTCGAGCTTTAGATTTCATGTTCATGCCATAGGTCGACTTAAAGCCTCTCAAGGTTCTTTGTCCCGTGTCCCGACCGGCCTATGTTCGGGTCGTGATGGCGTACCACAACACTCGTGGAAAACTTTAGAAGATGTCAAAGGTCTCTGGGCCAAGCCATAAATGGATTGTATGACTCGTAGGACTATGGTACGAGTCATATCAGCTGCCAACACTTAAACAAATCAACAGCAGCCAAGGATGTACGAGAGGGAGGAACAACCTGTACAATCCTGTTATGGATCGTAGGGTGAATCGTGAGTCAAGTCAGCGCCAGATATATAAAATTCCCTATTAGGTTATGAAAAGGTTTCTAATGTCTGTATAAATACCTTTATATTTTATTTTAGTAGGAAAGCAAGAGAGAGTATAGTAGAGATGTGTGAAAAGTATTATTTGTGAATTTTTATCAAGTTTTGGAGAGCAATTCTTAGGATCAACACTTGATTTCATCAAATATTCTTGATATTGTTCATTGATATTCAAAGCAGGTTTTCTTCCAATTATTGTTATAAGTAGTTAATTATGTGTGAGAAAAGAAATAAAATCCCCCCTGAACTTGTCTAGACAACTCACTTTAACACTTTAACTTTATATGTAATTTTTTACCCCCCTAATCTCGTTTGAAGTCTATTAAATACCACCCTAAGAGAATAATACCACTCTCAC
>JACEIK010008891.1:0-12262 GCA_018107945.1 Datura stramonium
GTGCTGATTTAGCCTCGTATCAGTTAAAGGGGGTCGCACACATTTGGTTCAAGTAATGGAAGGATAGTAAGGAAGTTGGAGCAGGCCCTATCAGTTGGGATCAGTTCCATGCTACTTTTCTAGATCGGTTCTTCCCTCGGGAGATGAGTAAGATCAAAGTGGCCGAGTTTGTGAATCTAAAGCAAGTAAAGATGATGGTTTAGGAGTATGCCTCGGAGTTCACTCGTCTGTCCAAGTATGCACCTAAGATGGTGGCAGATCATAGAGTCTGTGTGAGCAGGTTTGTACACGGGATAGCAGACTACTTGGTCAAGGATTGCCAGATCGTGATGCTTCTTCAAGATATTGACTTTGCTCAGATAGTCCTTTACACCTAGTAGACTGAGGCAGTGCAGGTGAGTTAGCGGGAGATACATGCCAAGAGGGTCGGGACTAATAGCATTGGATTCTACCAGTAGAAACTTAGTGGGCACCGTCAGCAGTCCTACCAGAGATCTGCAGCCCCAGCGCCTTCGGCTATGAGTGTTCCATCCAAGTTCAAGTGTGATCATAGGGGACGAGCATCAGGCTTGAGAGGTCAGAGTAGCAGCACCTTAGAGTCCAGCCCTCCACAGTGTAGCAGATGTGGCAGAAGACACAAAGGCCAGTATTTGGCGGGTACATATGCTTGCTTCAGGTGCAGGAAACCTAGACATATACTTAGGGACTGTCCAGCAACCAGACAGGGTCATAATAGGGGTCGAGGCCCAACTTCCAGTTCAGCAACTCCACCAGCACGCCCAGCTCAGCAAGGAGCACTACTAGTACAGGTGGCAGACAGCGTCAAAATAGATTTTATTCCCTAGAATCCCGCCAGGAGCAGGAGTTCTCCCCAGACGTAGTCACTGGTATATTACGAGTATTCTATCTTGATGTATATGCATTGTTAGATCCAGGGGCTATTTCATATTTTGTGACGCCCTATGTTGCTAGTAGTTTCGGAATCAGTCTAGAAATCTTATCAAAACCTTTCTCAGTCTCTACTCTAGTTGGTGATTCAGTTATAGCTAGACGGGAGTATAGAAATTGCCCTGTCACAGTCCTTCAGAAAATCACCTCAACAGCTTTAGTAGAGTTAGCCATGACCGATTTTGATGTTATCCTCAACATGTATTGTCCATCACCTCAGCATCTTTAGTAGAGTTAACCATGACTGATTTCGATGTTATCCTCAGCATGTATTGGCTATTTTCATGCTATGCCTCAGTGAATTATAGAACCACTTGCGTAGAGTTCAGATTTTCGGGTGAGCCAGTCTTATAGAGGAAGGGTAGTTCAGCTGTGCTTGTAGGTCATTTCATTTCCTACCTTAAGGCAAGAAAGATGATCTCCAAGGGTTGCGTGTACCATCTAGTTAGGGTTAAGGATGCTACATCTGAGATCCTGAGTATCCCATCAGTTCTAGTAGTATGTGGGTATCCGATGTCTTCCCAAATGATTCCAGGAATACCTCCTGAATGGGAGATTGATTTTGGTATTGACCTTCTTATCAATATGCAGCCTATATCTATTCCCCCTTATAGAATGGCTCCAGCTGAGCTACAGGAGTTGAAGGAGCAATTGAGGGACCTCTTGGACAAGGGTTTCATCAGACCTAGAAAATCCCCGTGGGGTGCACTAGTCCTCTTTTTCTGGAAGAAATATGGTTCTCTTCGTATGTGCATTGATTATTAGCAATTGAACAAGGTCACCATCAAGAACAAGTATCCTCTCCCCAGGATCGATGATTTGTTTGACTAGCTTCAGGGTGCTAAGTGCTTTTCGAAGATAGATCTTATGTTCGGATACCATCAGCTCAAGGTTTGGGAGAGTGACATCCTGAAGACGGCCTTTAGGACTCGGTATGGTCATTATGAGTTTTTAGTTATGTCTTTTGGACTAACAAATGCTCCTACAACTTTTATGGATTTGAAGAACAGGGTGTTCAAGCCATATCTAGACATGTTCATGATTGTGTTCATAGAAGCTTTCCTGATTTACTCATGGAGCGAGGAGGAGCATGCCGCTCATTTGAGGGTGGTGCTACAGACCTTGAAGGATTGTCAGTTGTATGCTAAATTCAGCAAGTGCGAGTTCTGGTTGAATTTAGTGGCAGTTTTGGGTCATGTGGTGTCGAGTGAGGGTATACAGGTGGACTATCAAAGGATAGAAGCAGTGAAGAACTGGCCTAGACCAGTGAATCCTTCGAATATCAAGAGTTTCTTGGGTTTATCTGGGTATTATCGGAGATTTGTTGAGGGGTTTTCATCCATTGCAGTGCCATTGACCAAATTGACCCAAAAGAAAGTGAAGTTCCAATGGTCGGAGGCTTGTGAGAGGAGCTTCCAAGAGTTGAAGACTCAACTCACCTAAGCATCGGTATTAACCCTACCTGAGGATACTGATGGGTTTATGGTATATTCTGATGCTTTCAGGATCGAACTTGGTTGTGTATTGATGTAGCATGGTGAGGTTATAGCATATGCCTCCAGGCAGGTGAAGTTGCATGAAAAGAATTACCCGACTCATGAACTCGAATTGGCGGTGGTAGTATTTGCCTTGAAGATTGGAGACACTATTTGTATGGGGTCAATGTAGATGTGTTTACGGATCACAAGAGCCTACAATATGTGTTTACCTAGAAGGTTCTAAACCTACGCCAAAGGAGGTGGTACGAGTTACTCAAGGATTATGATATGAGTGTCCTTTACCATCCGGGCAAGGCTAATGTGGTAGCAAACACTCTTAGTAGGCTTTCGATTGAGAGTGTGTCTCATGTAAATAAGGGGAGGAAGGAGTTGGTGAAGTATATGCATCGTCTTGCACGATTGGGAGTTCATTTGGTTGACTCGACCGATGGTGGAGTTATTGTTCAGAATGGATCAGAATCATCCTTGGTGACTCATGTGAAATCTAGACAAGACGAGGATCCTGTTTTGGTAAAGTTGAAGGAAGCCATTCAGAATTAGAAGGTAGAGGTCTTCTCCAAAGGGGGAGATGTTGTTCTTCGATATCAGGGTTGCTTGTGTGTTCTGAATGTTGATGATTTGAGAGATCAGATGTTGCACAAGGCTCATGGTTCCAGATACTCCATACATCTAGGTGTCAATAAGATGTATCGTGACCTACGGGAAGTCTATTGGTGGAATGGCATGAAGAAGGACATTGCAGAATTTGTGGCTAAGTGTCCGAATTGTCAACAAGTGAAGGTTAAGCACTAGAGACCAGGAGGTACACTCCAGGACATTAGCATTCCTACTTGGAAGTGGGAGGAGTTTAATATGTACTTCATCACAGGGTTTCCTTGCACATTTAAACAATATGACTCCATTTGGGTTGTTGTGGACAGGTTGACCAAAGCAGCTCATTTCCTACCATTCAAAACTACTGACTCAGCGGAGGATTATTCTAAATTATGCATTCGGGAGCTATTTCGGTTTCATGGAGTGCCCCTATCCATCATATCAAATAGAGGTACTCAATTTACCTCCCAGTTTTGGAGATCGTTTCAAAAGGGACTTGGTACTCAAGTCAAGCTTAGCAAGCATTTCACCCATAAATAGATTGTTAGGCGGAGCAGACTATTCATACTCTCGAGGACATGTTGAGAGCATGTGATTGACTTCAGGGGTAGTTGAGATGACCATTTTCCTCTCTTTGAGTTTACGTATAACAACAGCTATCATTCCAGCATTCAGATGGCTCCGTTTGAGGCTCTCTTTGGGCGGAGATGTAGATTGCCTATTAGTTGGTTTAAAGTCAGTGAAGCTGTGATGATAAGACATAATTCAGTCCATGGGTCCATGGAGAAAGTTTATCTTATAAGGGACACGTTAAAAATAGCTCAGAGTCACCAAAAGTCCTATATGAATGTGAGGAGGAGAGAACTTGAGTTTGAAGTCGATGATTGGTTATTTCTGAAGGTATCTTCCATGAAGGGAGTTATGAGGTTCGGAAAGAAAGGGAAATTCAGTCCCCGTTATGTTGGCCCATACCTGGAGTGTGAAGCGGGTTGGCAAGGTAGCATGTGAATTGGAGTTCCCTCGGAATTAGCTTCAGTTCATCTAGTTTTCCATGTATCTCTCTTAAAAAAGTGTTTGGGTGATCCAGCTCTAGTTTTTTCGGTGGAGTGTGTAGGTGTGAAGGAAAACCTTAGTTATGAGGAGGTTCCGGTGGAGATACTGGATTGGCAGGTTCATAAGCTAAGAAATAAAGAATTAACTTTAGTCAAGGTTTTATGGAGGAATCAACATTTTGAGGGAGCCATGTTGGAAGCTTAAGCAGATATAATAGATAAATACCCACATCTTTTCCCTTCCGGCTCAGTTTCAACTTCAGGTAACAGTTTCCTCTGTAGTACTCTATTCAGTTTCATGTTCAACTCATGTACCCCAGTTTCTTTCATGTAAGTGGATGTATGTGTGATTCAGGAATTCAGTTCACTCATGTAGTTCAATTCGGAGTTAGTTACTCCGTCAGTTTTCAGCATGTATGTTCAGTATTTATGTACGATGATTGCATTTTACTACTTTTCTGTATGATTTTCAACATGCGAGGATGAATGTTCCCAAGGGGGAGATATTGTTATACCCCAAAACCCCTAAGATCAGACTCGGGAGTTGAAACGGAGAAAACAGGAATTCCTACACCAGGTTAGAAGACAAATCGTCCAGTGACCCGTCAGGAACCCCACGAGTAGTTAAGTGACTCGTGGGGAGAGGTTGGGACTTGAATTGAAATTTGGGATTTGAGGTGACCACGGGTGTGACCATGAGTCATGGTCAACACCACGAGTCACCATGTGAGTTGTGGTCAAGGGTTGGATGAAAGTTGGAAGATTTGGGCAGTGTACCTAATGGATTGGTCACCATGACTCGTCGGGTGCACCATGAGTCGTGGTGACCCCCAGGTTAGTTTTGGTAGTGAAGGTGACAGGAGGTGACCACTAGTCATGGTCACCGGTAATGGTTCATTGAGTACCTCGTGGTGACTATCAGTATAAAATTTCCAATGAAGGACACGAATGTAGACCACGAGTAATGGCCAGGGACGACAACTCGTCAAGTCCCTCAATGGGACTGGCACTCTGATTTTCCCTGCAAGTTTATTAAGGGATTTTCCATAATTCCTATGTTCCTAAGGCCTAAACTACGTCGCTTTAAGGTCGGAATGAAGTGTTTTAAGAAGGGTTAACTCATTCTAAGCCTATCCTAATTCATGCATGAAAGTTTAGAAGTTTGAGAGGTGATCAAGCTTATTTTTACAAAGTTCTTCCTCGATTCTCTTTGGGAAATCAAGGAAGTGTGAAAATCATATCCCTTAAGGTATGTAAGGCTATGAATAGGTGCAATTTTCCACACCCATGCCCAATTCCCTCTCAATTCATGATGTTCTAATTGATGATTCCATGGGATTTTACCCAATGCCTGAATTCCTAAGTTTTAATCATGGGTATGATCTAAGCATGTTTAAATTATGAATTATGATTTTTGGATAGATTTTACCATGTTTAAATTATAAATTAAGTTTGTAAGTTTTCAAAAATATAATGTTCATCCATGAATGTTCATGAAAGTTGAGATCTATGAGATATATGTTCAAGTATGATGTGATGTTTCTGAAGAAAGTATGAGTTTGAAATACCCATGTTTATGTTCATATTTTCAAACTGAATCAAGTTGATTTCAAGTATGTTTAAGTATTAGGCAAGCCCATTTGAACAAGTATGTTTTATGATTTCATGAACTAGCTTACCACATGGTTTTGGAGTCAAGGCTCTCATTATTTTTAGCTTGTGGTATGGTTTGAGCCAAGGCTCCTCATGTGATGATTTCAGATTTATGCACGTATGTTATTATTCAGCTTCTTCACTAGACAATGGTCAGCTTCATTGAAAAAGATGGAGATCATATGCATGTTTTTAGGAGTAGTGTCTAGTACCGAGTAGGCTAAGGGTAAGTAAACCCTATGCCTCAAAACTACGCACCAACGTAGGTATGATCAGATTATTTGGGACCTCCTTTGGAGCTTCCCCTTCCCCCAAGGGGCCTTGAGCTTGATATCAATATCGTGGGAGCATCCTTATCCATGTCAAGGTTTTGGACGGCTCTACCCACTTGAGTGTGATAGTGGGGACCATGTAAGCTCAATCGTGGTAATGTCGGTTATATGACGAGTCTCCCATTATTCCTCATGATTTTAGTTATGCATGTACATCAGTCATGATATTATGTTTTCATAAGGTTTTACCCAATGTTCAGTTTTACTTATGATTATTAGTTTTCAGCTTTGGGTCATTCGGTTTAGTTATTATGTTCAGATCATGATTTCAGAAAATAGCATGCAACCCTACTCTCAAATCTTATCTTGATTATGTTTTATACTATGCATGTTTAATGATTTTACTTACTTAGCTATTTTACTTACCTTTCATACTCGGTACATTTCACGTACTGACTGCATACTGTATGTTGTATCATTTCATGATATTGGCTCCTATATCCAGACTCAGTCTCGTCGATAACCAGATTCTCAACTTTAGTACTTCCCACTCAGAGTTGGTGAGTCCTCATCTTTCGAGGACCCTTTTATTCATTTATGTTCTGTATTTTCAATTTTTAGACTATAGTGAGTTAGTTGGGGTCTTGTCCCATCAACTCATCAATTTAGACGCTTTTCGGTCATGATATGTATTCAGCATTGAACTCATGTATGTATTCAGATGTTAAGCTTTGTTTAGACTTCTACTATGTTATTTATGATGATCTTCTGGTTATCTATGATTGAGTTAGATGTATGTTCATTCCATGGGCTGACTTCGAGCCTCTCGGGGTTTCTTGTCCCGTGTCTCGGTCCAAGCCTATGTTCAGGTCATGACAACTCCTCAAAGTAAAAAATACAACTCAGTTGATGGTCCGTCTTCCTCGTCCATGACCCATCAACCCTGTAGTCAAATTCAGACCAAAATAGGTTAAAATTTCTTTTTAATTTTCTAAGACTCAGCTGACTATCTTCCAGACTAGTTCTCTCAGCCCTAAGAGCTCTAGAGTAGGTGTTCCTTGTGTAGTGTATGAAAGAGTTTAAATCGATAACTTATGGCAAGAGTGACGATGTAAGCATGGTATACATATCTGGGATAGGGATGGATAGGTGATTGGAGTCTAATTCATTAGGTGAAATAGAGCCTTGAATGTCATAAAGTAAGATGTGCACGATAGTAGAATGTAGTTATACTAGATTTTAGGCTTCTAAAGTACTATATGTGCCTAGTTTCGTATTCCTGAGTTGAGAATTGTGAAGAATGATAGGTATGTACTATATGGTGTCCCAAAGAGTCGAATCTAGAGAATTTCAAATAAGGTAGATGATCTTGAGCCTCTTAGTATAAGATTTAACCCTTTTATTGGGTGGATAGACAATTGGATGTATGAAGATGATAAGACAGAAAGAGTATAATCCTACATTGATAGACTTAAAGGCAAAAGGGATGTTAGGAGCTACCTCAAAAAGAAATCCTAGTATAAATTTTTGTACCTATAGATGTAGTTGTCGAGGGAGATTTTAGCATCCATACTTATAGTGATACCCCAGCCCCACAAGAGTTATTTGATTACAACTCAGTTTAGAGAAGAGGTCTAAAGACTATAGTCATTTGATGACTTGAGAAATTGATTATATCACATTGAATTAGATTAAATAAAATAGTTAAATGATGAACTTTGAGCTATGCACTCATTCATAACATTCATACCAAGCTTTTTGATGAATGATATCTATTGGCATGTGGTGCCCATTGTGTTGATTTTTATCAATTTCATATTCTTTTGAAAAGCTTTTATTGATTCTTGTGATGTTGATGGTAAATGATTTAGGCAAGTATGATGTCAATGAGAAATGGTTTTGGTAAGTGTTACATCTATTTAAAAGAATTTCAACAAGTGTTATGTCGACGGCAAATTATTCCAACAAGTTATTATCATTCAAAGCCGATGGGAATTATTTTGACTAGTGTAATGCTAAGGCAAATTATTGACGAGGAGCCTAATGGAGTAGTATTTTGGTCAGAATATGGTCCTTTTGAGTCCCCCATGGGTAGTCGCTCTCGAAAAATCCACTGGTGGAAGAATGTATGTATATGTGGTGATTATTGTCCATTTCATTGCAATGCATAGAATTTTATTCACTAGATTCCTTATGAATTGTCAACCTATGCATGCTAAATTGATTGATTATTTTTCTACTAAGTCACTTGAATTTAATATACTTCCATAAGGAATAATGGATTTTTAATATATTGTAATAATAGTACTTAGCCTTGTTGGCATATGATGCCTTCTGAGTACACGGGCTATTCGTACTCACACTACTCTTGTTGCACCCTTTTGTGCTTTTGTTTTGAGCATTAACGGTTTGTGTTGATCCTAGAGTCGAGGCTCATGTTTCAAAGATATCTCAGTGAGTTGTCTGGTTGATTTTAGCTCCATACTCTAGCTATTTTCTACTTCTATCTTGTGTACATTATTTCAAATAATATATTAGACAATTATGTATTCATAGATGTTCTTGTACACTTGACACCAAGTCTTTAGGATAGTACTTTGTTACCTTTCCACAATTTAGTTATACAAAGATTCTTATGGTTTGAACTTATACTTGTCTTTTTTCCGCAATTAGTTACTTTATTTTTAGATTTATTTGCTTGGTGGTTGGGCTTACCTACTGGGGGTTGTAACACTCTGTAAATTTGGGTTATGTTTGAACTCATTAAATGCATGTGATTAGACCTTACCTATGATAAATTTTATGTGTGCTAGTGTAAAATTTAATATTTTATTGTGTACTAAGTGCACAAATATTGGAGTTGGAAAGAATGAAAGAGAATCTAAGTTTAACTTAAAGTGTGAACAGAAATTCACAAAATTAGCTGGACAACTTTCAGGACCTGACTTCAAATTAGTATAATTTCATATCGCTAAGGAATATGGAAAACCTAAAACGTAAAGTTGTAGTCCATTAAAGTTTCTTTCCAACCATATAAAAATTAGGGTAAAATGGAGGTTTGTACAACGAGTTATAACAATTTTACATAAAACATGTAAGATAGTAATCCCTATTCGCATAAGATATGGAATTAAATCCCAATCCTTTATGATAGACTATAAATAAATCCTAAAAAAAAATTTCTTGAGGGTTTTGGAATAGAGGTTTCTCCCTAATATAAAGCCTCATAAGTTCGTGGTAAGAATTAACCTATTCACCATGCGAGACTTGACTCAGACAGGAAAAATTTCAAGTAAAACTATAATGGTTAGGGGACCTTGGTATGCTTAGGGAAGTTTAATGGATGTGTAGGGGTGATTAAAGACTAAAAGAGTTGATTTTCAAGACTTTCTCCAAAGACAAGCGTGAGGTACGACCATAGAATTGACATATGGGTCGCACCTTATGTCGTAAATGGGCTGAGAGATGTTCAAAGCCTTGTATGGGCGATGGTGCAAATCTCTGATTAGATGGTTTGAAGTTGGTGAAGTAAATTTATTAGTCCAGACCTGATCCCCCAGGTCATGGAAAAATTTAAGCTCATCTAAGAGTGACTAACGACAACTCAAAGTTGCCAGAAGTCCTATTCCGATGTGCGACAAACAGTCTTAGAGTCTGATGTTGTTGGGTGTTCTTGAAAGTTTAGCCTATGAAGGGCTTCATGCAATTTTAAAGAAAAGGAAGCTTAGTCTCCAATATGTTAGTCCTACCAGATTTTGAGAAGGGAGGGGAAGTATCCTACAAATTGGAGTTTCCTGTAAATTTGGCTACAGTACATTCGGTATTCCATGTTTCTGTGTTGATAAATTGTACAGGAGATCCATCCCTTGTTATCCTTAGTAAGAGTGCCAATGTAAAGGGAAATCTGATATATGAGGAAATTCCTGTGGAAATACTTAATCTCCAAGTTTCAAGTGGAGGACCAAAGAAGTAGCATCCATAAAAGTTCTATGGAGGAATCATGATGCCAAAGAGGCTACGAGGAAATCCGAAGAAGATATGAAAATGAGATATCCATATTTGTTCATTGAATGAGAATTTTAAGGTAATAATCCTAATTGTACTCTATGGTTGCTCATGATCTGTGAAACTCATGTCTTACATTATGATATGTCCTACAAACTCATGTCCTATTCTATGCTCTCATGTATAAATGAACCACTCCTATATCACATCTATTTTAAGTCTAACATGTCTCATACGATTCGTGCCCATGACTCTTCTTCTCAAAATTTTATGAAATTCCTTAAGATGATGATGCCTATGATGGAGAAAGAAGATAAAGCTAAGTTGTGGGATAATTCCTTTATCATGCTTTAGAAAGGGCCAATAGAAGCGTTGTGTATACATATTTCATATTACTTTATGATATGCGTTATGTGATGCCCCGTGAGGCTTATGATAATATTTCTAGCTAGCTGGTAGAAGTATGAGAATCTGGTATGGCTCTTTTTACAAAGGAAACTGCGAAAATTATGAGGAAATCTCAGAGTTAGACTCAGTACTACTCATGACTATCATTTGAGAACGAATGATCCCAAGGGAGAAATATTGTAACACCTCTTACCCTTGTGTGGATATTTAAATGGTCCAACATATGGGTTTTATATTTTGGGAGGACCTAAGTATGCCTGGTAAAGTGTTACATAAGTTTTAAGTTGGTTAAACATTGAAAAGATAAATTTCAAATTCTACACCAAGACTGGTCACAAGTATGGTCATAGAATTAAGGTATTGTTTGTACCTTAAGCCATGAATAGGATATAAAATGGAGGATCTACTATTTACCAGGTTCGAAGAAATGTACATACTGTACATGGATTGGGAAGTGGAGGTAACGAGTGGTGACCACAATTCATGGTCACCAATGACGATCTGTTAGGTCCCTCATGGGGACCCTTTGAGGAAAAGGGGCAGTGCACTTCACGACAACAGATGACGACTCGTTTCCCCTGGTAACGACTCGTCCAGTCCCTCGTAGGACTGGCAGTCAGTTATTTTTTGTGAATTTAGTAAGGTCTTATCCATAATTCCAATGATCCTAAGGCCTAAACTACATCCTTTTAATCTATGAATAATGAGTTTTATGAGGGGTAAGTTCATTCTAGGCTATTCCTATTCATGCATGCAAGAGTAAGGGTATAGAGAGGTGATCAAGCTCAATTTCCTTCAAGTTTTCTTCAATTCTTCCTTGAGCAATCAGAGAAATTATAGAATCAAGTTCTCTCAGGTATGTAAGGTTATGGATGGGTGAATTTGTTCACATCCATGCCCAATCCCTCTCTAATTCATGAGAATCTATATGTTGATCCTGGGGGTTTTTAACCCAATGTATGAATCTCCTGAGTTTCTACCATGGGTATGATCTAAGCGTGTTTCTATTCTTGAATTATGATTCATAGGCAAGTTTTACATTGTTTTCAATTATAATTATGTTTTCAAGCTTTATAATTTAAAGTGCCCATCCATGAGAAGTTACTGAAAGTCGCGATTTATGATGAATGTTCAAGTATGATAAGATATTATTGATGAAAAGCATGTTTTCAAGTTGCCCATGTCTATGATTATGTTTTCAAGTGAATCAAATTTTTTCAAGCATGTTTATGTATTGGGAAAGCCCATATGTTCAAGTATGATTTATGATTTCAAGTTAATTAGCTTACTACATAGTTTTGAGTCAAGACTCCCAACTATGTTTAGCTTGTGATATGATTTGAGCCAAGGCTCCTTATGTATGATTTCAAATTTTATGTGTATATGATTATTCAGCTTCGTCAATAGACGATGGTCAACTTCATTGAGAAACGATGGAGAGCACATGCATATTTTTGGGAGTAGTTTCTAGCACCGAGTAGGCTAAGGGACAGTCAACCCTATGCCTTAGAACTACGCGCCAACGTAGGTATGATCATATTATTTTTGGACCTCCTATGTGAGCTTTCCCCCACCAAAAGGGGAACTTGAGCTTGATATTGATACCATGGAAGTGTCCTTATCCCTGGCAAGGCTTTGGATGGCTCTGCTCACTTGAGTGTGATAATTGGGACCACGTAAGCTCTATCGTGGCAATGTCGGTTATAAGACGAGTCTCCCATTGTTCCTCATGATTTCAGTTATGCATGTTTATCATTCATGATATATATATATATATATGTATATGTTCTAAAGCAGGTTTGACCCTGTTACACCCCGTAAGATTCCCGGC
>JACEIK010008891.1:30227-41587 GCA_018107945.1 Datura stramonium
CAGGCCTAGTTATCATTTTTATCTTACATGTTTACAGTTTTCAGCCTTACATACCAGTACATTTTATTCGTACTGACGTCCCTTCATCTTGGGATCCTTCACGCAATTGTGCTACAAGTACAGACCGAGGCTCAGATCATCAAACGTAGTAGGAGCAGATTTCTGCAGAATAGTGGTATGCTCCTCTCTTCCAGGAGCCATGTCCTGATGTGGACTATTTTCATTTTTGTGTACAGCATGGGTAGGCCGGGGCCCTGTCCCGTGTATTTCAGTTTGTTTACTCTGTAGAGGCTGATGTGGACTAGTTAGTTTAGTAGTATGGGTTATTTAGTCGTATTGATTTTTCACTGCTTTTTTTTAGCTTTGTTGTAGCCTTGTCGGCTTTCTAGGTTGCATATTTATAATTGTCAAGGAATTATTGGCCCATTATTTATCCTAGTTGGTTGTGGCAGGTGGCTTGGTCAGCCTTAGTGTTACATTTATAGACGTTATATAGCCGGCTTCTCGATCTATCATGAATCGAGTGCCAGTTGCGCCCTACCCTAGTTATGGGGCGTTACAGTTGCGCACCATTAAGAAACGTTTAAGCATGAAGAGAATACAATATAAGTATTTTGTATTAGTTTTAAAATCACTTTGTGCAACCCTAGCTATGGAGGTTTTAGCCTCTCATAGTTGTAAGGTTGTGAATTGTATTCATGATTAAGAACATAAATTAATACTTACAAGAATGAATGAGAAAACAAAAACTTCCTTTAATTAATCACCAAAATCTTGAAGATCAAGTAGCAAGAACAAGAGGAATTCAAGAAAAGGTTGATGACAAGTCGAATCAACTCAATTCTCTCTTTCTCTCCTCAAAATCTCTTCTCTTGCCGATTCTAATCTATTCTCCTAAAAGATAAAACCTAAAAAGTATTTATACAGACACAAGAATCCTTTGCCTAGGCTGACAAGATAAATTTCCATATCTGGTTCCGCCTTCATCATGAGTCAACCTACAACCCGTAGCAGCATCCTACGGCCTGTACCATCCTTTCGTTCCTTGCATGACTGGCTGGATTTTGGCTAAGTGTTGGATCCTGGTACGACTTGTACCTCCATCTTACTATCCGTACTGAGCTACCGTAGCTTGACTCAAAAACTTTGAAATTCTTCTGAAGTTTAACACGACCGCCATGGTACGACTCATACCTTCTTCCCACGGTTCGTACTTTCTTTCCATAGCAGGAGTTAGCCTCTTATGAAAATTATTTGATTCTTTTCATGACTTCATCACCATGAATCGTACAAGCCTGGTACGACTCGTACTGAGACTCGTACATTGCATCTCTTCAACCTTAGCCTTCTGCAACTTTTCATGGCCATCAGTACGACTCGTAGGACCTTCCTACGGCTTATACTATGGACTTCACTTTGATCCTATTTTGCATCCTTCAGGCTTTCTTTTGCATTTTTTTAAGGTCCAACACCAATTTATCCTGCAACCAAAGGAAAAGTGCCTCATATCCACATAAACACACCTAAGTCCATGTTATTTTCTCAGTTTTGAGCGTCAAAAGTGCTATAAATTCACAGCACATCATGGCCCCTATCGGATTGTGAAGCGGGTTGGCAAGTTGGCATATGAATTGGAGTTTCCCTAAGAATTAGCTTCCGTTCATCCTGTTTTTCATGTATCGCTCTTAAAGAAGTGTTTGGGGGACCCAGCCTAGTTGTTCCTGTACAGAGTGTAGGTGTGAAAGACAGACTTAGTAATGAGGAAGTTCTAGTGGAAATCTAGATCGTCAGGTTCGAAGGCTAAGGAACAAGAAAGTAGCTTCAGTTAAAGTTTTATAGAGGAATCAGCATGTTGACGAAGCTACGTGAGAAGCCGAAGCAGATATGATGACTAGATACCCACATTTATTCCCTATCAGCACAGTTCCAGCTTAAGGTATCAGTTTTTGCCCTAAAACTCTATTCAGTTTCATGTTCAGTTTATGTGCCCGAGTTTCTTTTATGTATATGATTTCACATTTTATATGAATATGATTATTCAGCTTCATCAATAGATGATGGCCAACTTCATTGAAAAATGGTGGAGAGTATATGCATGTTTTTGGGAGTAGTGTCTAATACCAAGTAGGCTAAGGGTCAATCAACCCTATTCCTCAGAACTACGCGCCAACGTAGGTATGATCAGATTATTTTGGGACCTCCTATCTGAGCTTTCCCCCTCCACAACGGGGCCTTCAGCTTGATATCGTTATCATGGTAGCGTCCTTAGCCCTGGAAAGGCTTTGGATGGCTCTGCCCACTTGATTTTGATAGTCGGGACCACGTATGCTCTATCATGGTAATGTCGATTATAAGATGAGTCTCCCATTGTTCCTCATGATTTCAGTTATTCATGTTTATCATTCATGATATATATATTTTTTTCTAAAGCAGGTTTGACCCGATGTACAGTTTTATGTATGATTATCATATTTCATCTTTGGGTTATTCGATTCAGTTATGACATTCAGTTATGGTTAGATCATGATTTCAGAAAATAGCATGCAAGCCCTACTCTCAAATTCTTATCTTGATTATGTTTTATATTATGCTTGTTTTAAATGATTTTACTTATTTAAGCAGTTTTACTTACCTAGAACACTCGGTACATTCCACGTACTGACTTCATACTCTATGTTGTATCGTTTCATGATACAGGTCCCGATCTTTAGACTCAGCCCCATCACTAGCCAGCTTCCAGAGTTAGCATCCAGTCTCTATTGGTGAGTCCTCATCTCCCGAGGACCATTTGTTACAAGTTATCCTTGTATATTCAGTTTCATACTTAGAGAGTTAGTTGGGGTCTTGTCCCATCAACTCATCAGAATTAGAGGCTTTTCAGACAATAGATTGTATTCAGCTTCAGACTTGGGTTGTATGTTCAAATTTTTATGTTATGTTTGAATTTCGTCCATTTTTATTATATTAATTCTTCCTCTTTACTTGATTGAGTTAGATGTATGTCCATGCCATGGGTCGACTTGGAGTCTCTCGGGATTCTTTGTTCCGTGTCTCGATCCAAGACCATGGTTGGGTCATGACAGCGGGAATGTTTCAAACTCGAATGAGCATATCTCTAAGCCTGGTTGAAAGCTAAGAATGTACGGTGGAAAATATATTAAGCGTATGTTGAGTTTGTGGGAATGTTTCAAACTCGAATGAGCATATCTCTAAATATACGAGGAGTTTTAAATTGTTATACCTATCAAATTAAATCACTTTGAGTCTACTTTCCAACTTATCCAATCATTCATCAAGAGAAGTTCGAAACGAAAGTTATGGACATTTTATTAAAGCATAATCAACAGTCAGTTGGGCCACATACGAGCCGCTGAGGATGTTTCACATCACTTTGTCTCACTGCTCCCCTTTTCTTTCACTAACTCCCTTTTATTTTCTCATCACCACTTTTTACTACTTGGCTTCTAGTTTCTACATAAGTTCACAAAAATAATCAACCATTAAAATCTTTCATTTATATTCTAGCAGCAAGTAGACAACATCTTTTTATAGGCACCCCTCATCTATTTTCTCATCTTATCATCCACACATTTTTTTCTATTCTTTCCCTTAAATTTTTCTACCACAGTGGACTCCTCATTCTTAATTCTCAAAGTGTGTCAGACTATCTTTGGATCAAAAATTCTGGAGGTCACACAACAAAAAGGTATAGGCTTCTTTTGTGGCTACGAGAATGGGTTTTTTCAAAGAAACGCCTTAATCACATCTTACTTTATTGGAAACTAGCTATCCTATACACACTTAGGCAAGTTCTATATGTTACATTGTGTACAAAACACTACAATTTAAGCTCACATCTCATGGCATCATGATCTGAGTCGGTTTTCTATGGCTACATATCCACATAATCAAATTGAATGACTTTTCATTATAAGCCCTAAATTTATTTTATTTGTTTTGAGCCAAGTTAAAGAACCTATGTGTCTCTCATGGAATTCTCACTTTTTATGCATTAAAGATGACCACTTCATTGCTTCTAACTTAGATTTTAAATGGAATGTCAAGAGCACACAAGTGGTGATTTTTCTTTTGACTCTAAAAAAATGTAACTAATTTTCTCTTAAGACGGTTGTGAACCATCCATCGTCGGAAAAAGCCTTTTCTTCTCCTAAAAAATTAAAACTTCTCCTAAAAATAAAAAAATTACCTAGTTCAAAGGTCTCCCACTTCGGACAAGAATAGAGGCCATAAGAAAAATCGAAGGGTAGGTGAGACATGCCACATGCCATTTTCAAAAAAATTCAGATAAAAACTTGATGGCATACTCACCCTTAACCTCAAAATTTCAGAGGATATCTCTTCACCCCACACTTAAAGTCATACTCTGTCCTCAGTGCATCTATAAAATAAAAATCATATAAGAGTGAGAAATACTCCCTGAGGCCCTCTAGGGCCTAGCTAGCAGCATGCCTCTTTGATTCATGGGTCGCGACCCCACACCTAAGCTCAAGATGTGATCCTTAGCTTTGATTTCTAGTACTCAGACTTCCCCTTCCCTGCAAACAAAACATAAATCAAACGTGACACTATATTAAAAAAATTACACAAACTGCACTATTACAAAATTGGGTTGCCTCCCACAAGCGCCTGATTTAACATCACGGCACGACTCCATCAAGTTCACCACTTTACCTTCCACTTTGAGCTTATATATTTCACCCCTAATTTCTTTTCTAGTTTTCTATTATGCTCAAGTGGCAATGGTGTAAACATGAAGGGACCAATTAATAGATGTTGCATCTAGTACTTCTTAGCCCTTAACTGAGGGATGTAGTTATGTCTCTTTGGCATAAAAATTTTTGGAATATAGGGGAATTGTTCCTCATCTACGCATCTCTCCATATGCTTCAAAGGCTCTATCTCTAGGTTTTCCACCATGCACAATTTCGAAAAGTGTTTAGAATGAGGACCAATACACCCTAACTCCAAGATTGAATTATGATTGACATCCTCACTTTTATCCACCTCCTCAACATCAACATCAACCTATAAAGAATACTCTAATGGTTGGGGTTATTCTTCCTATTCCGTGCATTGGCTAGTATCCACAACACTTTGTAGTTGGATCTCATGTGCCTCAACTTTTTCATTCCAAAGAGCCTGCAAGTTATGGATATCTCAGCCAAATTAGTTTATCTCTTGTCTGAGCTTCTTTTCTTGCACTTGAGGTTCTTCTTGCCTATTGGCTAAGACCATGACCTAAAAATCATTAAAAGTTGCAGCTTCGACCATCATTACTATGAGCTTGGCACTCATCCTTTTTAAGGCTTTTCCTTGTTCCGTAACCTGCTCCCTCATTACTTTCATATGCTCCAAGATCAGTTTTTCCATATCGCTTATTTGATAAAGATGTTCCTCCTCTTCATTATTCCTGTAAGCCTTAAAAACAATAGGAGGATCACAATAGGGGCTTGGGGAAGGGGAATAAAAATTTGGACAACTACTCCAATGGCCACCCAGACCACTACATACACCACAGGTATCACAGTGTTGCCACAAGTAGGGTCCTCCACAATTCAGACACGGATTACCAAAATATGAATACCCATCATTCGACCTATTTATATACCAACATGTCATGTTAAGAAGAGTGGTAAGATACGAAAGAAAAGGCAAGATAAAAATCGATACAATATAATTACAAAAATTTATTACTTGAACAAATAACTCCTGAAATATGCAACAATCAACAACCAACGTAAAATACAAACAGTGAAATAAAAATTCCAACCAAAAATAATTAATCAATATTCAAGGGCCCGGCGACGGCGCCAAAAACTTGATGTCTCCCAAGCACACGCAAGGACACATGATTTTCGAGTAATATAGGATAGTAAAGTTCCAATTATCGATCCCTCAAAGACTTGATAGATTAATTTCCCAAGATTAAAACTTTATTTCACAATTTTAATAAACACATGTGAAAATGGGGAATGGTTTGGAAATTATACTACAAAACTTGAAAAGTAAATTAACTAATAATTGAACAATTTTTCTCAAATGTTGTAATTTAAATGATGATGCGAATCTAGGATATTGGCACTTATCGCTTCAGGTTGAGTTATAAGACATGAATAGGCTAGACTAATTTCTCCTAAGGTTGCTAGTTTCAAGCTACTATCCCATTTCTTTCCATTCTCGCGAACATCCAAGAACTATCCCATGAACCCTAACGCCTAAATCCCTATGGTCGTAGGAGAAGCATGAGACGACGGTTGTGGCTACTTGTATTCAACTGAATAGGGTTGAAAGGTATATTCCTATCCTCGACAATGAAATCTATATTGAACCCATTGGAAAAAAGTCATTGAAACCTGTTCTACACTTACTTTTAACCCTTTTGGTTCCATCTCCCGAGTTCAACCAAAACCCAATAGATAATATTCGTAAGGTGATCAATCTAATGAATAAGAAATGAAAATAAGCAAGTATAAACAACCTTTAATGAAGAATTAAGAACTAGCATAAACAAAAATTCAAACTTCAACCATCTGCTATGGCCGAAACCTAGAAAAAGAGTTTACCCACTCATGTTCAAGTGGAAAACTAATGAATTCATCATTCGAATAAAAAATATAAGCTAAAGAAGAAACCTAGAAAATGAACTTGTCTCATACTCCAAGAACTATATACAAAGTGATCTATATGATGAATGATTACTAACAAAATGCCTTTGATGTTATATTTTTAAGCATGGTATTAAATGACTCTTTTTCCCTTGAGAAGTACAGTTTTAAACTTGAAAATCCGCCCCAGAATGGCTGTGGCGCATTGCATCTCCTATCTTACCAGAATTTGACTTGAATTTCTTCTAAAGTTCAGTCCCTAGGGCGCCGCACCAGCCAATGCACCAAGGTGTTAGTCAACTTTTCTGAAGTTTTAAACCTAGCGAGCCACACCACTTACTACACCAAAGTGTTGGAAAAATTTCCTAAGCCCAAAACCCCTTTGGCGCACTGCACCACATATCTCGCCAAGGTTTTGAGCAAATAATCTTCTGAAGTTCAAGCTCTGGCGCACTGCACCACCCAACGCACCAAAGTTTTAGAAAAAATTTTAGAGTTTAGGCTCTGGTTCGCTGCACCACCCAATGCACTAGGCTATATTTTTCTCGAACTCTTTTTTCTTCACACCTTGAGCCATTTTTTGTTCCTTTTTCATTGGTTACCCACTCAAAACATCTAACAACACTTATTAGCTCAATTAACCCACATCATCATGACTTTTTTCATTTCATAAGGATAATGGACTCAAAACAAGGCAAAATATCTGTCACGACCTGAACATAGATCTGGATCACAACACGGGACAAGGAGCCCTGAGAGACTCCAAGTCGACCTATGGTATGAACATATATGTATCTAAATCCAGTAAAGCGGAACTCAACATGGTAACATAGAAGAAGCATAATCATGACATAACATAGGAGGAGAAACGTACTTCATGCATGACAGCTAAACACTAAACAAATTCCAAAAGCCTCTAACTTATCTGATGGGATGATGGGACAACACCCCCAACTAACTCGATAAGTCTAGAAAACTAAACAAAAAGAGATAACTGATATCAACTGGTCCTTAGGGGATGAGGACTCACCAATGAACTGGATGCTAACTCCAGGAATGAGCTAATGACGGTGTTGGGTCTGAAGATCGGATCTTGTATCATGAAACGATACAACATAGAGTATATGATCAGTACGTGTAATGTACCGAGTATACAAGGTAAGTAAAATGTACATTTTAAAAATACATAAAAGTTCATAAGAATAGGACAACGTGCTCAAAACATAAATATCATGTTCTTCTAATGCACCTTCAGTTATCTCAAAGCATAAGANTACAAGGTAAGTAAAATGTACATTTTAAAAATACATAAAAGTTCATAAGAATAGGACAACGTGCTCAAAACATAAATATCATAATGTAACATAAGGCTAAAGGTTTTCAAACCATTCATAAATTAACCATAATCATAATCATAAGAGAAAAGCTCATCAAACATGTCTTGAGCCAAAATAATAAAAAACATAACCATGCATAAATCATGAGGAACAATGGGAGGACTCGTCATCACCGACACCATCATGGTTGAGCCTTACATGATGCCCCAACTACCTCACTCAAGTGAGCAGATTCATCCCAGGCTTGCCAGGCAAGGGATGTGCATTATGTGATATCACGAAAGAGGGGATCCATTAACGTTGTAACATATCAACATGAACCTATGGTGGCACGTAGTTATGAGACTCCAGCGTAGTCCTTTGAACACTGGGCTACTCGGTGCTGACACTGCTCCCAAAAACATGCACATTAGGCTCGTACGTAAATTATAAACATCATTCATGAGATTCATGGATAAATAAACATTAACATTGTTGATCCCCATTTACATACATGTTTATCCATGAATCAACGGCCCATAAATCGGCCAATGTCATAAATCAATCAATCATGAGATCCATATCATAAATCATACTTGAACATGTGGGCATTGCCCAATACTTTAACACGCTTGAAAATACTCAATTCACTTGAAAACATGATTATAAACATGGGGAACTTGAAAACATGCTTTTCATCATTAATACCTCATCATACATGAACATTCATCATAAATCTCAACTTTCATGAACTTCTCATAAATGGGCATTTAAGTTTAAAAAGCTTGAAAACATAGTTTTAGTGGAAACAACGTAAAACTTGCCCATAATTCATAATTCAATAATAAAAACACCTTTGAATCATAACCATGTAGTAAATTAGAAATTCCATGCATTGGGTTAAAACCCCATAGAATCATCATAGGAAATTTCACAATTTAGAGAGAGATTGGGCATGGGTGTGAACGGATTCACCCATTCATAACCCTACATACCCGATTAAGGATAATTCTTACACTTCCTTGATTGCCCAAGAGGAATTTAGAAGAATTTGAAGGGTTTAAGCTTGATCTCATTTCTAACTCTCTAACTTGATTGTTGGGTTTAGAATAGGTTAGAATGACTTAACCTATCTTAATACACCCTAAAAATGGCTTAAAACAACGTAGTATAGGACCCTAGAGCATAGGAATGATGAGAATACCCTTAATAACTTCACAGAAAATAACTGCTCGTCAGTCCCCAAGAGGGGCCTAATGAGTCATTGCCACCAACCATTGTTCGTTACATCGATCGTTGGGTACACTATCGAGGTTTCACCAGGAACTCATAATGGGCCATCATACGAATCATTACCAGTGACCACGACTCATGGTCACCACTCGTTATCTCCACTGCCTCAAACCTCAGATCATTAGTTACCTGCTGACCACGATTCACCCAACAAATCGTGGTGTCTGACCACGACTCATGGGGTCTATCCGTAAGGTACACTGCCACCTCAAACTCCTTCTTTAAATTTGCCTTGGCCATGGCTGACTCAACGGGCCGTGGGGCTTGACCACGACTCATTATCATGCCCGTGGAGACCCCATCAACAATATTTTTCAACTCAAGCATAGTACCTCACCATGAGTCACCTCACGGCTCGTGGTCTTCCCCACGAGTCACAGAATGACTCGTTCTATGACCTGGTGCAGAATTTTCAGTTTTCTCCATTTCACTCCCGGGTCTGATCTTAGGGCTTCTGGGGTATTAAAATATCTCCCCCTTGGGAACATTCATCCTCAAATGTTGGAAAACATACAGAAAAGCTAAGAAATGCAATCATCATATTCAAATACTGATCATTTAAGCTGAAACTGACGGAATGACTACCTCCGAACTGAACTACATGGCTAAACCGAATTCACAAACATACATACATACCTTGACATAAAGAAACTTGGGAACATGAACTGAACATGAAAACTAATTTAAAGTACTGGGGAAAAACTGATATCTCAAAATGGAACTGAGCTGGTAGAGAATAAATGTGGGTATCTAGTCATCATGTCTGCTTCAGCTTCCCACGTAGCTCCTTCAATATGTTGATTCCTCCATAATACTTTGACTAGAGCTACTTCCTTGTTCCTTAGCCTTCGAACCTGACGATCTAGTATTTCCACCGGAACTTCCTCATAACTAAGGCTGTCTTTCACACCAACACTTTCCACCGGAACAACTAGAGCTGGATCACCCAAACATTTCTTTAAGAGCGACATGGAAAACAGGATGCACGAAAGCTAATTCTGAGGGAAACTCCAATTCATATGCCACCTTACCAACTCGTTTCACAATCCAGTAGGGGCCAACATAAAGAAGGCTGAGTTTTCCTTTCTTCCAAAACCACATCACTCCCTTCATGGGAGACACCTTCAGAAACACCCAATCATCCACTTCGAACTGGAGTTCTCTCCTTCTCACATCGGCATAGGACTTTTGGCGACTTTGAGCCCTTTCGAACCTGTCACGTATTAGCTGAACCTTCTCCATAGCCTCATGGACTGAATCTGGTCCTATCATTACAGCTTCACCAACTTCGAACCAGCCAATAGGCGATCTACATCTCTGCCCATAGAGAGCCTCAAACGGGGTCATCTGAATACTGGAATGATAGTTGTTATTGTATGCAAACTTGATAAGAGGCAAATGATCATCCCAACTACCTTTGAAGTCAATCAGACATGCTCTCAACATGTCCTCGAGAATCTGAATTGTCTGCTCTGCTTGACCATCTTTTTGCGGGTGAAATGTTGTGCTCAGCTTCACTTGAGTACCCAGTCTTTTTTGAAACGACCTTCAAAACTGACAGGTAAATTGGGTACCTTTGTCTGATATGATGGACAAGGGCACTCCATGCAATCGAACTAGCTCTCGGATTGTTACACCTGGAATTTTTTTTGATGATTACTTGATGGTTATATGTCATATTAAGGGAATTAAGGGTCGTATGTTGTCCGTAGGTGAGGAGGGAAACATGTGCAAAGGGAAAAGAGAAGATTATGTGAAGTTTTTAAATAAGGATCAACTTTAAATGGACATATCTCCAAATATGTAATGATTCAAAGGTCCTATAGCCTATAAAATAAAATATATTTGAGTCTAGTTTACAGTGAAAAAAATCTCCCGTCAATCGGAGTTCGGAGTAAAAAGTTATTCTCGTTTGAATACAGCACCGTCGACTAGAAAGGCGCCCATGCGCGCGGGCGCCGACACAGGCAGGCAGCAGGCGCGCACGCACGCGTGCAAGGGCACGTCGCACGGGCGCCGCACGCGAGCACCGCCCAACCTGCCTATATGAAGTAATTTTGAGCTAAAAAGCTCATTTCTACTCCGTTTCACCTCTCTTTTTTTTCAAAATTTGCAGAATTAATAG
>JACEIK010008892.1:25351-39209 GCA_018107945.1 Datura stramonium
TCGAAGAATAGGAAGTAGGTATATCGTTGAGCTTTGTTTCATACGATCTTGAGTTATGCATGATTTTATCTTTAGCTTCATCACTAGACGATGGTCAGCTTCATTGAAAAACTATAGAGAGCATATGCATGTTTTGGGGAGTAGCATCTAGCACCGAGTAGGCTAAGGGTTAGTCAACCCTATGCCTCAGAACTACACGCCAACATAGGTTATATATATATACACTTTTGGTACCTCCCTTGTGAGCTTTCCCCTTCCCCACGGGTCCTTCAGCTTGATATCGATATCATTGTATCGTCCATAGCCCTGACAAGGTTATGGATGGCTCTACCCACTTGAGTTTGATAGTTGGGACCATGTAAGCTCTATTGTGGTATGTCGGTTAAGTGACGAGTCTCCCACTTTCTATAGTATTCAGATTTGCATATTCATTACTCATGGTGATTACTTTTCACATGCATGTTATAAAAGCAAGGTTTGACTCATAGTTTAGCTTTTATCATAAATGTTATGTTTCGGGTTTGAGTCATTCGAGTCAGTCATGATGTTATAAAGCTATGCATGGTCATGTCATGATAAGATTGCGATTTCAAAATGAATGCATGTAGCCCTACTTCTCAGACTTGAAAGCTTATGATATGTTATGAAATGTCTTAAATGATTTATTTTACTTACCTTGTATACTGAGTACATTCCACGTACTGACCGCATACTTTCTATGTTGTATCATCTCATGATACAGGACCCGGCTCGCAGCCTCAGCCCTATTCTTAGTTAGCTTTACGGAGTTTGTATCTGCTCAAGATTTGTGAGTCCTCATCCTTCGAGGACTAAACTATCTTTTTCCTTTATGTACTTTTAGTTTCAGTATCGTTGAGTTAGTTGGGGTGTTGTCCCCTCAACTCGTCCCAATTAGAGGCATTTCAGACTTATATATGTGTTAGCTTCAGATGTTATTCTGATGTGATGTTGAATTAGACTTCCACTGAGATTATATTGATTTTTTCTTCAATTCATTGAATGAGTTAGTTTTTATGCTTATGCCTGTTACACCCTGCAAAATGACACCAGTTAATAGGTGTACGTGTGGATTTATGGCGAATAAAGAGAGCTTGATGCGCGTAGGAAAATCCTCAGAAATGGGGTCGGACGGGACTAGTGCGCACAAGGCCAGTGCGACGCGCCAGCCAGCAGTGCACTGGCCAGCGCGGGGTGCCAGGCCTGCTGGCGCTTTGAGAGGCGCGGGGCGCCAGGCCCTGTGGTGCTTTGAGAAGCGCGGGGCGCCGGGCCCTGTGGCACTTTAGGTGGAGCGGGGCACCCCTATGCCACCGACCATGCCCCTATATATATGTCCCTTTGTAATTTTCAAGTCATTTCTTAAATTAACCCACAACAAGAACAAGAACCCATGACATTTTCAACATATTTTCACTCGATTATGCTATCAAACGCCATTCAAATTCAAATTAACTTCGGGTATAGAGTTGTAAGCCCGTAGGAAGCATTACTATGGAGTTATTTTTGTAAAATTCGCCCGGCGAATCATAACCCTACGTTGCCAAAGTTGTCAAAATTGCTCTAAGCTGATTTCTATACGATCAAAGGCTTCAAGTAAGTACTTCTCCCTTCTGAACTCTCGGGAAATAATACGTTTTTGGCCATTTCCTATTAAGTTGAAGTATAGTCAATATTGGTATTAAAAGTTATCCTTTTTTGCTGAATTTGGTATTGAAATTCATCTCTTTCTCCCAGTATAATGGTTACAGCTGAAAGGAGCTGACGAATCCAAGTGAAACTCATCGGTTATTCGGGAAACGACAAGTAAGGTATGTAAGGCTTATCCCTTCGGCAAGTTATTCCAGTCATATAGCAATACGACGTATACTTATGAAGTAGGACCATGATTCTGTATGAAGTAATTAGCTGATGCTAGTAGATAATGAGTCAATTCATATACGTGCTACGACTAGATGCTATCAGTAGATTGTGAATAGTACTATTGTGGTCAGTTGTTTCTGTACACTATGGATGTATGTATGTTGTAGTTAGCTGCTAGAACACGTTCATAGATTATACCGCAGTATCCCTCATCGGGAAAGAACATGTTAAGTGTGATACACGTTGGGAGCATCGTAGAAACTCTTCTATTCTCCAGTTCATTGTATTAGTAGAATTGTATGTTTAATTACTAGACCCAGACCTTAGAAGCTCTTAAATAGTTATCGGGTCTGAGTTAGTAAGTTGAATAGTATAGGTGCAGGTAGGCGATATAACTACAAGTTTGACGCCTGTGTAGCCAGAAAAGCACGCCTAGAGGCCATTGGCATACCTTTACGCCCCAAGGCTAGAAATTCAGATAGGAAGGCCATACTTTAGAATCAGTAGCCTAGGGTTGTCTAGTGAACTGAGTGACAGCCTTCCATCTAGTTAGCTACTACCATTACTTGTCAGTCCCAGTGACTTAGCATTCATCCTACAAATTACCGCAGAAGCCAGTCCAGTCATCTAGGTTAAATAGACCCATGGGTACCCTAAGGAAGGGGACCTTATTAGTATTTAGAGGCAGGGCCAACACTCTAGCCTGTTCTTAGAAGATACTTAGGTATAGATGGCCGTAAGCGGATAAGTCTATGTACACTTACTTTTAAGGTTAGTAATGGCCTAGAAAATTCATATAAGATGGGACCAGACCAAGATAGGGTCTAAAGGACCAGCACCGTGTTAATACAACACTACTCTCAGGCTAAGAATGTCAGTATGCTGCCTATGGAGGGTTAAGGGCCGACCGCCCAAAAGCATGTTCGGTCAGTAACAACCCTACATACATTCCAAGCAGAGGGACCAAGTAACTAGTCATCCGCGACCCTACAGTTATTTATGAGTTATAGTTGTCCGAGTAGGACATTTAGAGTATTGTTAGGCCACTTCAGATCTCGCCCTATTCGGTCCAGACTATTAGAGATCATGATCACTATCAGGATCCCCTGATTAGATACAGGTGCACTGTGTGCCTGGTAGCAGCCTTACATACTATCCTAGGGGCGAGTAGTGGTAGCGTTGGGCCCCAGAAGGCCAGATACGCCTTTGAGTGGCTAGATTGAGATTTTAGTGTAGCACCTTGGTCGGGGTTGACCTCACTTAGGAGCCTTCCATGACCACCCCAGGGTTACTAGCTATGTTATTATGGGGGCCTGAACGAGTTATTCTGTGTTGATTGTACCTTTCGGCTTATGGGGGCCAGGTGAGGTTCTTGTTTGCATTCTTGTCTTCTAGCTATAGTTTATAAATGTGTAATTATACAGTATTAGCTTACGTACATGTAGTGTTGGTTAGATGAAGATTACGAATCAGTAGGCGTACAGGTTAATCTTTCTGCCCTACTTTCTATTCACTTCCAGTCTTTATTAGGTTATCTATTGCCTTACATATTCGATACATATTGTACTGACGCCCTCCCCTGGGTGCTGCATTACTTTCCTACAGGTTTTGACAGACAGGGTTCAGTATCTCCAGTAACAGTTGTTCAGAGGTTGCAGTTGGGACAATTCCTTTCATTCGGAGTTTCTAGGTTGTAGAGATTTATGTATTTCAGTCATATAGCATTTTGGCTAGGCCGGGGCCCTGTGCCGACCACTATTTTTATTCTTAGAAGCTTGCAGACTACAGTCGTCAGTTAGTTAGTTGTATGTTGGCCGTGTGGGGCCTTAATTAGTTATGTTTCATATGTTGGTCGTGTGGGGCCTAGGATAGTGGTTTGTCTTCATTTTTGTTATAACTAGATAGCATGGTGGCCTTGTCGGCCCGCATAGGATCCCTTCTGTTGCCTGTTTTTGGTTAACTATTTTCGTTCACAGGTGGCTATACGGCCTTGTCGGCCGGAGTCTGTATTTACAGCCGAGATATAGCCTGTTGTTTTCTTGAATTGAGTCGCAGGATGGCACCACACGTGCATAAGCCTAGCCAGGTCAGTTAGTTGCCAGTATGACACCAGGTGCCAGTCATGCCTCCCCAGGTGGGGCGTGAAAAACTTGGTATCATAGCAGTTCGTATCCTAGGGAGTCTGCAAGCCTTGTCTAGTAGAGTCTTGCTTATAAATGTGTTGTGCACCGCATTCTATAAGCAGGAGGCTACGAGGAATAATAGTATGGTTACCCTTTCTTCTTCTTAGATCGTGCTATAGAGCCGAGTGATACAGGGTTGAGTCCCTAAGCTTTTGTTTCTATGTCTGTCTAGGATAAGGTTCAATATGAGACAGACTCCAGCCAGCTGCTAGTTAGCTGCAATAGCAGGAAAGGGTACCAGTGTGATACAATAGCTGGGGGACGACCAGTTTGAAGGAAAATGTCTTTTAATTTTCTTAGTATCTTCCTGGGGCACCAGGAATCTCATAAGGTAGTAGATATGCCAGCACCATCCCCAGTTCTTTTTATAACCTCAGAGTAGGAGGTCAGGAGTATAGCGTATATACGAGTCGACTTATCTATTAGATGTACAAGATCTAGCAAAGGCGACAGTTAACATTAGATTACCTGAAGGGTATGAACATGAGAGGGAATCGCGAGATTCTTACCTCTAGCCCTTTGAATGTCGTACAATTCCATACCTCAGTCCAATTGTAGTAAGAGATGGCTATTCCCATCTCCCAGTTTTGTTTTTAGTATAGCAAAAAGAATAAGAATTGAGGCGGTGTTTCCGAGAGTAAATGGCAAAAGAGGGTTGGATTTGTTAACTCCGGAAAGTGTTAGGAAGTGGTGGAGACCCCTAGCGTTTAAGTAAATTGTCTAGAACTTCACGGTAATAAATCAGGAGAGCAGGTAAGACTACCAGAACACTCGAAGTGTGTGTAAGAGTCCATTAGTAATAAACCCCAAGTAACAACAAAAGTCAGAAAAAGGCAGAATCCACCGTAGCATACTAATGACGGTAGCACATGCCTGCAAGATAATGGTTATGGCCTTAGTTTGTGATATCAAAGGACAGGGAGGTCATATAAACAAAATAGGTCCGAGTGCAAGTCAGAAGAAGTATAGGTCAGTAGACTTGATCGGTAACATCCTTGACAGTATGGGGTAGGAGGCACGAACCTCAGAGCCCAGCCCAAGGAAACAAGAGGAAAGGTGTAAATATCTAATGGGGGAAAACCAGAATCACCTCTAGGCTGATAGAGCATAGGATTTCCACCGAATATTGAGAACTAAGCATCAGGCTAACAGTTAAGAGATAGTAAGGGTGTAACCTAGAATGTTGTGACATCCCCGCTAGAAGAGAAAGTAAGCGAGTGCCGACCTATAGACTTTAACTTAGAACATCCTGGAACAAGGCCTAGTAGAGAGTCACTGGCCCTTAAGATAATAAGGGGTTAAGTCATAAGACCCAAAGGCTGCCTCGGTTCCCAAAGGTGGCCGAACTTCGTCAGTAGATTCTAGCTAAGGTATATCATGTCTGTTACTCCATTCACCCAGAGTTTAACGAAAATGCATCAGGTTGTAAGAAAGACCTACTGATGGCATGGGAGAAGAAAGACATTATTGATTCATAGCGTAGAGATTCAATGACCAACCAGGGAAGACTGAACAGCAGAAACCAAGCTGGCCAATCTAGGAGATGCCCGTTCCTGCAAAAGGAATGGAGAATAGTCAATATAATCATAGTTAGAAGGTTACCTCATACCAGGTGTAAATTGACATCACTTGAGTCAAAATAGAAAGGCCAACAAGGTCAATTCATGTTTTCTAGGTGAGTTATTTTTCAGCTAAAGGTTATTAAGGCACAACGTATAGTTAAGTTTTAGAAAGGCTGTCAAAATAAGTTGGGATGCATGTTAAGTTAAATATGACTCCTCATCCCTAAACAAATAGGTAAGCAGAGCACTCGGTTCAAATGCCGGATATCTGTTGCAGGTGGAGATGTATGCCCTCTATATGATGACTTGAAGCAGGTAAATCAAAAGCAGTGAACCAGGGTACACTATAACAAAAAGACGGAAGAAGTTAACTTATCAAGAAATGGGTACCGACAACCCAGGATGGTCGGAAGTCTTACCCTAACGTACATCATAGACAGTTAAGGAAGCAGTGGCTGAGTATTCCTAAAAGCTTCGCTGATGAATGGAACTACGAGAATTATAGAAAAAAGAAGCTCAGCCTTAGGTTCATTGGCCATATTGTATCTTCTCGAGAGCAAGCAAAGTGGAATAGCGGTTAGAGTTGCCTTCAGAATTGAAATTGGTCCATTCAGTCTTTTGCATGTCAATGTTGTGGAACGCATATAAGAGACCCATCCCAAGTTGTGTCCCATTGAGGACGTACAAGTTATTAAGGAACTAACCTATAAAGAGGTTCCAGTTGCCATAATAGATTAGCAAGTTCGAAGATTAATAACTTAAAGATGTAGCCTCAGTTAAAGTACTGTGGAAGAATAAGAATAAAGAAGAGATGACCTGGAAAGCTAAGGACAACATGAGATCCAGATATCCTCATCTATTCTAGGATTGATCCAGACTATGCAATTAAGGTAAAGTTGTTGTTCAGTTATTATTTTACTATTTATGTTATCTATACAGTTCAGTTGACTACCATTCTATTGTGGAATAGTTGTTATAGTGCCATGTGAGATACCTGTATTGGACTTTTCTGCATTTCAGGTTCTTCAGCTAGTCCATATTACAGAGGAGACCCTGCCGAAATTTTTCTAAGTATTAGCTAAAAGAGTAAACTCCTGTCAGCCTAAAGATGACATTCGAGGATGAGTGTTCCTAAGGGGGGAGGATGTTACACCCTACAAAATGACATCAGTTAATAGGCATACGCGTGGATTTTTGGAGAATAAACAGAGCTTCACGTATGTAGGAAAAGCCTCGGAAGCGGGGTCGGACGGGACTAGTGCGCATAGGGCCAGCGTGACGCGCCAGCCAGTAGTGCACTGGCCAGCGTGGGGCGCCAGGCCCTGTGGCGCTTTGAGAGGCATGGGGCGCTAGGCCCTGTGGCACTTTGGGAGGCACGGAGCGCCCCTATGCCACTGAACATGCCCCTATATATATGTCCCTTTGTAATTTTCAAGTCATTTCTTAAATTAACCCACGACAAGAACAAAGAACCCACAACATTTTTAACATATTTTTGCCCGATTACGCTATCAAACACCATCCAAGGTTGCCCTCACTTAGGAGCCTTGCATGACCACCCCAAGGTTACTAACTGTGTTGACGCCCGCCAAGGGCGAGATGACGTCGCTCTACGGAGCGGTATGCCATCCGCGAGGGATGAAGATGGGGTACCAGGTCCTCATACAGTCCATTCTATGGGTGGGCTATTATATGTCGTGGTTGGCTCTACACACCCCCGTCGAATCTGGTGCTCGGGGTGCATATAATACATATCAGGGTCCACTGGACTCAGACACAGCTACAGTTCAGGGGCCAAGCAGGCCCAGTTGTAGACCCAGGGGACCGGTTGGTTCGCTACAATACCAGTGGAGTATTAGAAACCTGGATAGGGGTATACAGATTGAGATGTGCTCGCAAGGGCTTATGGGGCCTGAACGAGTTATTCTGTGTGGATTGTACCTTTCGTCTTATGGGGGCTTAGGTGAGGTTCTTGTTTGTATTCTTGTCTACTAGCTATAGTTTATAAATGTGTAATTATACAGTATTAGCTTACGTACATGTAGTGTTGGTCAGATAAAGATTACGAATCACTAGGCGTACAGGTTAATCTTTCTACCCTTCTTTCTATTCACTTCCAGTCTTTATCAGGTTATCTATTGCCTTACATATTCGATACATATTGTACTGACGCCCTCCCCTGGGTGCTGCATTACTTTCCTACAGGTTTTGACAGATAGGGTTCAGTATCTCCAGTAACAGTTGTTCAGAGTTCGCAATTGGGACAATTCCTTTCATTTAGAGTTTCCAGGTTGTAGAGATTTATGTATTTCAGTCATATAGCATTTTGGCTAGGCCAAGGCCCTGTCCCGACCACTATTTCTATTCTTAGAGGCTTGTAGACTACAGTCGTCAGTTAGTTAGTTGTATGTTGGTCGTCTGGGGCCTTAATCAGTTGTGTTTTGTATGTTGGCCGTGTGGGCCCTAGGATAATGGTTTGTCTTCATTGCTATTATAACTAGACAGCATGGTGGCCTTTTTGGCCCGCATAGGATTCCTTCTGTTGCCTGTTGTTGGTTAGCTGTTTTCGTTCACAGGTGGCTATACGGCCTTATCGATCAGAGACTGTATTTACATCCGAGATATAGCCCGTTGTTTTCTTGAATTGAGTCGCAGGCTGGCACCAGAAGTGCATAACCCTAGCCAAGTCAGTTAGTTGCCAGTATGGCACCAGGTGCCAGTCATTCCTCCCTAGGTGGGGCGTGATAATTCCATGGGTCGACTTGGGGTCTCTCGGGGTCCCTTGTCCCGTGTCTACAATCTGAGCCTTCATTCAGGTCGTGATAGTGCCAAAGAAGGGTAGTATGACGGTCATCCCGAATGAGAAGAACGAACTGGTATCGACTAGAATTGTGACTGGCAGGAGGATATGCACGGACTATCGTATGTTGAATTGCTAGACCGGAAAAGACTTTTTCCCAATGCCATTTATGGACCAAATATTGGACAGGCTTGTAGGCAGAGCTTATTATTTCTTCCTGGATGGATATTTTGGCTACTATCAAATTTCCATTGCTTTTGAAGATCAGGAAAAGACTACCATCACTTGTCCTTTATGTGACATTTACTTTCAAATGGATGCCCTTTGGGTTGTGTAATACCCCCACTACCTTCTAGAGATGCATGATGTCTATCATTTCAAACTTGGTGGAGGATACCATTGTGATCTTTATGGATGACTTCCGCGGTGACTCATTTGAGGACTGTTTAGCTCATTTAGTTTTGATATTGAAGTGATGTGAAGAAACCAATTTGGTGCTGAATTGGGAAAAGTGCCAGTTTATGGTGAAAGAGGGCATAATGCCGGGGCACAAGATTTTTGAGCAGGGAATAGAGATGGACAAAGCAAAAGTTAAAGTTATCTCAAAACTTCCACCTCCCATCTCTGTTAAGGGTATTCTGAGCTTTCTCAGACATGCCGGGATCTACCGGTGCTTTATTAAAGCTTTTTTCAAATATTGCTAACCCATTATGCAAGTGATAATACCCACATTACACCTCGCAATAAAGTATAAAGTTGTCATTATTAAATATAGTAACCCAACTAGGCTGTGTGCAAATCCCATAGGGAATATGACAAGAAATTAGTCAAACGTGAGTATTCGATTGATAGTCGATATTCCAAAGGAAGATTTTCAATAAAAAAATAATTTAAACTACCATGTTTATGAACTTTTTGACTGTGATCAATATTTGCGGATAAACTAGGACTGTGTTCCCCATGATTTCATAACATAATAGATTTATTTTATTAATGATCTATCCCGGTGAATTTCATGCAAAATAGATGATTAAGTTCAGATAATGTCTCTCGACCTACATAGATGAATGTCACGCTAAATCCTCTCAGACATTAGGTGTTTGTCTTTTTCCCTCGTCATTAATTTTGGACTGACTATCCTCGGTTAGAGCTCAAGTCAATTAGATGAGGGTTGGTTGCTTCAAAGTTCCATTTTTATTCTCTTTTCCTAACTTCAACTTCTTTGGTCAAGTAAGTTGATGATACAGGTAAGTTTTAACGTTTACAATTGCTAAAAGAAAATTAAAACGAAGAGAATAACAATACAATCATATTCACTATTCAAGAATAACTATTTTATTTTACCTATTTTCGCTAATCCATCATTGTTCCTACAAACCTGGCTAAATACGTTAGCTAGTCATGTTAATAAAATAATAAAAAATATGAATTATAATTCATAAATATCACTTACAAATAGATGAAATTGTTTGACAAATCTTGAAAAGCTAAATAGAATCACAAGAATTTGATGTTTGTCTCTTGTAACACCTCGTATAATTTAAGCAATAAACTCGTATTTTTAAGTTATGGAAAGAGTGATTAGTACCATAGAAGGATGATTTATGAGATTTTCAAGTCACTCAATGATCATATTTTAATATTTGAAGTTGAGCAAATTGTAAAACAAAATCGGTAAAAGTTATCGCAAATTATTTTCAGAAATTCTCTTAAATATGGGCCATATGTTTCAGAGATTTTCTCCCAATCTATAAGGATTTAAGGGGACTACTACTTATCAAATTAACGGTCTGAGTATAGTTTACAACGTACTAAATGGTTGATTCATATGATTTCAGAATAGCGAGATATTTTCATTTTTGCGAGATTGCACAAGCAGGCACGTAGAGATGGGCCCTATATCGGCGGGAATATATATATATATACCACTTGGGATGTAAATTTTTTCATTCCAAATAGTTCTAAGAGCACCATCTTGTCTTCTCCATGATTCCACTAGGTTCTAAGTGAGAATAAAGCTGATTTCATCATCAAAATTACTCCAAATTCAAAGCATAGGTAGGGGTTGTCGTGGAGAGTGAGTAGTACGTATTTTTTCGTCGATTTTGGCTCCAATAGCATGTTTTACAAAGAGGCAGATTTTGGATAAGACTATTCTTTTGTTGTTTTTACTTGTATATTGTAAGGCAAGGATTTGATGTTGCGCATATTTACATACTTATTTGCCATATTTTGCCCATACTTAGCTATGTTTTGAGAAAAAATTATGTGTGTTTTCTTTGGTTTTATATGATATTTGTAACAAAGAGCTAACACACGTGATTAGATGTTTGCAGGGATAAAGGTAGTGGATTTGGACTTATTTGTGGCTTAAAAAGCAAGTATGAAAAAATTGGGTTGAGAAAGACAATATTGAAGGAGGTCGCCAGCACACGGGCAAGGGCATTGCAGCAGCTTGCACGACGCGAAGGGCACGCCAGTGCACTAGGGGACACACCACACCAAGGACCTCGTGCAATAGAGTCCACGACATGTAGAGCAGTGTCTGAAGAAAAACTTGCAAATTCTAATCCCAGTCCAAGTAAGAATAGATGCAAATTTATTCTACTACTATATATACCCTGGACATTTTTCAGAGACACCAATTAGATACCACTTAATTATTTACTATTATTGAGGAGTTAAGTGTTGTAAGTCTGGAAAAAATTATTCCATACAATAGTTGGAGAAAAATCATCAAGTTCTTGTGATTCTATTTAGCTTTTGAGATTTTTCAAATAATTTCATATTATTATAAGTATTTCATCATGACTTCTTATAAATCTTATGTTATTTTTTTATTCAAACATAAGCGACTAATCTTTTTATCTAGGGTTATGAGAACCATGATGGATTAACAAAAATAGGAAAAATAAAATAGTGACTCTTCAATTGTGAATTGAGTGGATTGTTATTCTCTTTTTTTTAATTAGTTTTAGCAGTTGCAAAAGTTGAAACGTGCCTGTATCATCAACTTGCTCGACCAAAGAAGTTGAAGTTAGAAAAAGAGAATAACAATGGAAATTTGAGGCTACCAACCCTCATCTAATTAACTTTAGCTCTAATAGAGGATTATTAATCCAAGACATATGAAAAAGGAAAAACATGAACACCTAAAGTCCGAGAGGATTTAGAGTGAAATTCATCTATGTAGGTCAAGAGATGTTAGAGGAACTTAATCGTCAGTCTTACACAAAATTCACTAGGATAGATCACTAATAAAATAAGGCTACTACATTATGATATCATGGGGAATACAGTCTTAGTTTTTTCTTATAAATTTGATAACAACAAACTCTTTGCTTAAAATTACTTTTTCTTTTATTTGCAACCCCCTTTCCAAAATATTGACTACCGATTGGTTTAATCATCATCAACATATTATTTTTAACTATGGGATCGACCCCAACCTAGTTGGATTACTATATTTGAAAGATATTGCTTTATACTTTATTGCGAGATGTAATTTGAGCATTATTAAATTTTGGCACCATTGCCGAGGAATACGGTTTAGAAATATTTAATTGATGTTTAAATCCTTCTTGTAGTCTTTATTTTGTGATTTACATTTGCTTTTTTTTAGTTTTATCACAGGGTAGCATGGCAAAGCTCGTAGCACAGCTTAACCTCCCACATGCGGAGATAATTGAAGCACAGGGGCTGAAGGTATGCAATTAGCGGAGTAATCCCAACTAGCTGAAGTAGCTAGACGGGCAGAAATTGCATATCTTGCTGCCATCTTGGCAGAACAGAATAGACAAATCCACCCTCATTATCATAGACGTAATGTTGTATGGAATGTGCTCTTCGAGGGGGAGTACGAGCAAGAAGTAGTCAGTTACACTAGAGCTATTTTTCCACCCCCATTGCCAGCTAATGCTAAGTTCAATGTTACAAGTACAATAATGCAATTGATGAGCATGAAAGGATTGTTCAATGTTTCATCTAGTGAAGATCCAAACCAGCATTTGATCAATTTTACTGGGATTTGCAATGCATACAGACTACAGGTTACGTAAGAGGCTATTAGACTCAAGTAATTTTCTTTCTCATTAGTTGAACGAGCTTCCAGATGAGTCTATTACCACCTGGACAGAAACTGACTGTAGCTTTCTTATAGAGGGTTTTCCCACCCTTATGGATGATTCAGTTGAGGGATAAAATCAACAATTTCAGACAATTACCAGGGGAAGCCTTACATGAGGTGTGGCTAAGATTTGAAAAAAATCTAAAGCATTGTCCTAATCACAAGCCTCTGAAGGTATTTCATTGGTCACTAAGCGCCTCCAACAAGCTGTAGAAGATAGGATAGCAGAGGGGTCTATGATGGCCCATATTATAACAGAAGCCAGTGAAATACTGGATAAAATGACAAAGACCAACATGGCATGGAACACTTAAGAATCTGAGGCCGCTATAATAAATTATTCTTGAGGCATGACAGCAGAGCAACGGAAGAAAGAAGAAGAACGGGATTAGGATATGGCCTATATCAAAACTCAACTAGAACTAATCACCAAGCATCTAGAAACAATGAACTCACAAAAGGTGCATGCGGTGAATGCTCAGGAAAAGGGGCCAAGGTATGATGATTACTATCCTAATATGAATGAGGAGGCTAATTTTGTAAACAATCAGGGAGATTTTCGGGCCAACACCCAAGGGTCTAACCAAGACTCTTGGCATCAAGGCCAAGGAAATCAAGGTAGAAACTTCTATGGCTAATAATTATGACAGGACTGGGTTTAGAGATAGAGACCAAGGAAACTGGTAGAATCAAGATGGATAGAAGAATGACAGAAATTAAACATATGTACCACCTAGGATAAAGGAGCCCACTACGAATGACTCCAGTAGTGTGAGGATGGAATATACAATGAGCAACATGCTGAAGAATCTTGACTCTACCGAATTGGGAATCAAAGAGATGCGAGGAGAATTATCGAGATTTTCAGCTAGTAGATTCACATTCTACATCCAATAAGAGGTTGGAGCGTCAGATGGGGAAAATCTCTGCTGCACTTAATAAAATATAGAAAGGGACCCTGCAAGTGATACAATTCCAAAACCTAGGAATGAGGGTCAGCGTGATAACTTCCAAATTCACTCCTCGTAAAGAGAGTGTAAATGGTCTTTGGCGAAACAAATATACCCGACGAGTGTTGGGATCGATTCCCACAGGGAATAGTACTTAGATGGCATAAAAGTTGTCTGTCAAGTTAAACTAAGAAGCATCATAGTATTGAAAATAACAAATAAAAATTTGAGGGTTCGAAAGATTAAAATTAAAATGTAAAAACAACTATTGATCAATCAACAAGACAACCAACTTGATTTAGAAAAAGTGAGAAAGAGTTAGGGGTATTATTTTTATACCCCAGGAACCCAAGGATCAG
>JACEIK010008892.1:40710-57616 GCA_018107945.1 Datura stramonium
ATCATGATGTACAATACGAGCATGTTGTCCTATTCTTATGATCATTTATGAACTTTATACATGTTTTAAATGTCCATTTTACCTACTTTGCATACTCAGTACATTCCGCGTACTGACCACATACTTTCTATGTTGTATCGTCTCAAGATACAAGTCCTAGTTCTCAGGATCGTCCTTACTCGTAGGTAGATTCGGATTTGCTCTCAGCGCACTTGGTGAGTCCTCATGTTCTGAGCGCTACATGTTAACACTCTATGTTATTCCTTTCAGTTTCTAGATGTTGGATTAATTGGGGAGTTGTCTCATCAATCCGCTTTTCATGTTTAGAGGCTTATCAGACTACACGTTGTATTACGCTGTATTGTATAAGTCTTGTACTGGTTTTTCTCTTTTGTTATGTTATGATTACGTTCTTTACGTTAAATCTTCCGCTCATGTGATTGAATTAGATTTATGCTTATGCCATATGTCTACTGGGGGTCTTTCGGGGCTTCTTTTCCCATGTCTACAATCTGGGTGTACCACGGGTCATACCACGACTCGTGGTCACCACCGAGGTCACCATTTTCTCCAGATTTCAAATTAAACTCCCAGGCCTCACCATAAGTCACTTAACGACTCGTGGTCACTCCCTACGGGTCACAGAATGACTCGTTCTGTGACCTGGTGCTGATTTTCCAGTTTTCTCTGATTTTAGTTCCTGGTATAGTCTTTGAGTTTTCGGGGCATTACAATATCTCCCCTTGGGAACATTCGTCCTCGAATGTTGGAAAACACACAATAAAACAGAGATTGGCAATCTTTATATCCAAATACTGATCATGAAAGATAAAAACTAGCAGACTGACTATCTCTGAACTGAATCACAAGTTTGAACTGAATTCACTAATCATGCACATGTTCATTTATATGAAAGATATTGAGACATACAAAGTAAAAGCAGTTTTGGGAAGGGAGTTGATTCCATAAACTGAAACTGAGTCGGAATGGAACAAATGGGGGTATATGGCCATCATATCCACTTCAGCCTCCCACGTAGCTCCCTCAACATTCTGATTTCTCTATAAGACCTTGACTGAAGCTACCTCTTTCTTCCTCAGCTTACAAACCTGACGGTCAAGGATTCGGACTGGGACCTCCTCGTATGAGAGACTATCCTTTTTTTCTACACTGTCTAATGGAACAATTGAAGTTGGATCACCAATGCATTTTCTTCAATAGTGACACATGGAATATTGGGTGCACAGAAGCCAACTCTGAAGGTAATTCCAGCTCATAGGCTACTTTGCCAATTCGCCTCAGAATTCTATAGGGTCCCACATATCTCGGACTGAGCTTTCCCTTCTTCCCAGACCTCATTACCCCTTTCATGGGTGGAATTTTCAGATAGACCCAGTCATCCACAGCGAACTCCAATTCTCTTCTCCTAACATCAACATAAGATTTTTGACGGCTCTAAGCTGTTTTCAATCTTTCTCTGATGAGCAGTACTTTCTGCATAGCTTCGTAAACCGAGTCTGGCCCGATTATTGTAGCTTCACCAACCTCAAACCATCCAATAGGAGACCTACACCTTCTACCATACAAAGCCTCAAACGGGGCCATCTGGATGCTAGATTGATAACTATAGTTGTACGCAAACTCTATAAGAGGCAAGTGGTCATCCCAACTGCCCTTGAAATCGATCGTGCATGCTCTCAACATATCTTCTAAGGTCTGAATAGTCCTCTCATCTTGCCCATATTTATGTGGGTGAAAGGCTGTGCTGAGCTTGACCTGGGTACCAAGTCCCTTTTAAAAAGACTTCTAGAAATGTGAGGTGAACTGGGTACCTCTGTCTGAGATAATGGATAATGGCACCCCATGAAGCCTGACCAACTCCCGAATATAAATTCTAGCATAGTCCTCAGCTGAATCTGTAGTTTTAACTGGAAGGAAATGTGCTGACTTAGTCATCTGATCTACTACTACACAGATAGAATCATGTTGTCGGCGAGTTTGAGGTAGACTCGTAATAAAGTTCATATTTACTTCTTCCCCCTTCCACATGGGTATGCTAATATCCTGGGTCATACCTCCTGGTCTTTGGTGCTCTACTTTCACTTGCTGGCAGTTCGGGCACTTAGCTACGAATTCAGAGATGTCTCTCTTCATGCCATTCCACTAGTAAATATCCCGCAAATTGCGGTACATTTTAGTAGCACCAAGGTGAATGGAGTACCTCGTACTATGTGCTTCAACCAATATCTTCTGCCTCAAATCACCAATGTATAGTACACACAATCTGGCCTGGTAACGGAGCACATCATCTCCCCCTTTGGAGAAAGCCTCAACCTCTTTCTTGAGAACCGCTTCCTTGAGTTTAAGAAAAATGGGATATTCATCCTATTTGGACTTAACTTCAACAACTAAAGAGGAATTTGACCCACTTTGCATAACCACTCCACCCTCAGCTGAGTCAACCAACTGCACCCCTAACCAAGCTAGTCTGTGAAAGTCCTTTGCCAATTCCTTTTTGCCTTCTTCAACATGAGCCACGCTACCCATGGACACTCTGCTTAAAGCATCATCCACCACATTGGCTTTGCCCGGGTGATATAGCACACTCATGTCATAATCCTTTAGGAGCTCTAACCACCTTCTCTGACGGAGATTTAGGTCCTTCTGACTGAATACATACTGAAGGCTCTTGTGATCGGTGAAAACATCAACATGATCCCCCTATAGGTAATGTCTCCATATTTTCAACGCGAACACCACCGCTGCTAACTCCAAGTCATGAGTTGGATAATTCTTCTCATGAACTTTGAGCTGTCTAGAGGTGTAGGCTATCACCTTGCCCTGCTGCATCAGAACGCAATCGAGTCCAACCCTAGAAGCGTCGCAATATACTATAAATCCATCTGATCCTTCCAGTAGAGTCAACACTGGAGCGGTAGTGAGTCAAGTTTTTAACTCCTGGAAACTCTTCTCACATGCATCTGACCACTGGAATCTTACCTTCTTCTGAGTCAACCTAGTCAGTGGAGATGCTATAGAAGAAAAGCCTTCTACAAAGCATCAGTAATAACCGACCAAACCCAAGAAACTTCTGATTTCGGTTGGGGAGGTAGGTCTAGGCCAGTCTTTCACTATTGTTATCTTTTGAGGATCAACCTGAATACCCTCACCCGAGACCACATGACCTAGGAAAGTCACGGACTTCAACCAAAATTTGCACTTGCTGAACTTAGCGAACAATTGGAGGTCTCTAAGTGTCTGAAGTACTATCCTAAAGTGATTAGCATGCTCTTCCTCATTTTTGGAGTATACTAGAATGTCGTCGATAAATATGACAACGAACATATCCAGGTACTGCTTGAAGACTCTATTCATCAGGTCCATAAAGGCTGCAAGGGAATTTGTTAGCCCGAAGGACATAACCACAAACTCGAAGTGACCATACCGAGTCTTGAAAACTATTTTCGGCATGTCACACTCTCTGACTCTTAGCTGATGATACACCGACCTGAGATCTATTTTGGAGAAACAGCTAGCTCCCGAAAGTTGGTCGAACAGGACATCAATTCCGGGTAGGGGATACCTGTTCTTGAATGTGACCTTATTCAACTGACAGTAATTGATACACATTCTGAGGGTACCATCTTTCTTTCGCACAAATAGCACTGGAGCTCCTAAGGGAGAGATGCTGGGTCTGATAAAACCCTTATCAAGAAGATCTTTTAGCTGCTCCTTCAACTCCTTAAGTTCAGCTAGAGCCATTCTATAAGGAGGGATGGAGATGGGCAAATTATCCAGAATAAGGTTGTTATACCCCAAAAACTCAAAGATCGGACCCGACAGTTAAAACATGGAAAAATTGAAAATTCAAGTTATAGGCACAGAACGAGTCATTGGACGACTCATGAGAATAGCCCACGAGTCATTAGGTGACTCGTGGGGAAGACCAGTGGAGAGTAGGAAGTCTGGAGGAAAAGGGTTCCCCACAGGTGTGGGAACTACTCGTGGACAGTCACCACGAATCGTTAGGTCAACTGTGGGGTAAGGGAGGAGAAGTATCGAAGAAGTTATACCAGTGTACTTGATGATTTGTGACCACGAGTCATGGTCACCCCTGCCGAACCGTTACATGATCCGTTATGAGCCCAGGAGTATAGAAAAGGCAGTGTACTTAACGAGCAACATGATGATTCATTCCCCCTAGTGACGATTTGTTAGGTCGTCCATTAGGACCACCTAACAGTTATTTTCTGCTAATTCAGTAAGGGTCTTTTCATAACTCCTAAGTTTCTAAGACCTATACTACATCGTTTAAGGCTCTTTTTGAAGGGTTTTAAGAGGGGAAAACCTATTCTAAGCTATTTCATTCCATGCATGCAAAGTTGAGAGGTTGAAGAGGTGATTTAGAGAAAATCTTCAAGGTTTCCATTGGAATCTCATCTTGGGCAGTCAGGGAAGTGGTAGAATCATCTCTTCCAGGTATGTAGGGTTATGAGTGGGTGTTTCCTTCCTCACCATGCGCAATATTTATCTAAGTATGAGGAATTCCTATGATCAAGTTATGGGGTTTTTGCCCAATTGCATGATTCTTCAATTTCTATACATGGGTACGATTAGATTATGGTTCTGTTGATTAATTGTGAAGCTTGGGCAGGTTTTTAAATGGTTTTAAATCAAAATTATGTTTCCTAAATTATGAAATAAAATGCCCATGGTTGAGAAGTGCATGACAGAAAAGAATGATAATGAATATATGATGATGATGATATTTTATGATTAAAAGCCCATTTCTAAAGCTACCCATGTTTACGATATTATTTTCAAACTGAATTGAGTAGATCCAAGCATGAGAAAGCCTTTGGAAATGCCCATGTGTTGAATTCAAATGATGATTTTCCAGAAATAGCTACCACATGGTTTATGGAGCAAGGGCTCCCTAGTATGTTCAGCTTGTGGTATGTTTTAAACTAAAGTTCTCATATGCATGAATTCTATTTAGATGTATGCTACTATTGAGCTTTGTTTCCATACAATGTCGAGTCTATGCATGATTTCATTATTGAGCTTTATCAATAGACAATGTTGAGCTTCATTTTTATACGATGTTGAGTTATTCATGATTTCATGTTGAGCTTTGTCAATAGACGATGTTAAGCTTCATTATATATGATGTAGAGCATTGCATATTTTTTCTGGGAGATGAGTCTAGCACCGTGCGGGCTAAGGGTCAATCACCCTAAGCCCCAGAACTATGTGCAAAAGTAGGTTTATACTATATTTGACTTGGGACCTCCCTAGTGAGCTTCCCCTTGTCCAAATGGGCGTTCAACTTAATATCAAAATCATGGTAGCGTCCTTAGCACTGGAAAGATTTTGGACGGCTCTGCCCACTTGAGTGTAATAGTCGGGACCACGTAAGCTCTATCATGGTATATCGATTAAGTGATGAGTCTCCCATTATCTATATGATTCAGATTTGCATATTCATTACTCATGATTATTATTTTAAACATGTATGTACTAAGAGTAAGGTTTGACTCATTGTTTAGCTTTTCTATAAATGTCGTATTTCAGCTTTGAGTTATTCGAGTCAGTTATGATGTTATGAAGCTATGCATGGACATATTATGAAATGATTATGATTTTAGAATGAATGCATGTAGTTCTTCCTCTCAAATTTGAAAGCTTATGTTATGTTATGAAGTGTTTTAAATGACTTACTTAAGCAGTTTTACTTACCTTGAATACTCGGTATGTTCCACGTACTGACCGCATACTTTGTATGATGTATCGTCTTATGATACAGGACCCAGCTCGCAGCTTCAGCCCCGCTCTTAGACAGCCTTTCGGAGTTAGTATCTGCTCTGATTGGTGAGTCCTCATCCTTTGAGGACTAGGCTTTCAGTTTCCCTTATGTATTTCTAGTTTCAGTAGTGTTGAGTTAGTTAGGTTTTTGTCCAATCAACTCGTCCAGATTAGAGGCTTATCAGACTATATATGTAATCAGCTTTAGATGGTTGTTCTGTTGTTGTGATGAGTTAGACTTCCACTGAGTTTATATTGTTTATTTCTTCCGATTATTGTTTGAAATAGATGTATGCTTAAGCCATGGGTTGACTTGGGGTCTCTCGAGGTCTCTTGTCCCGTGTCTACGATCCGGGCCTCCGTTCAGGTCATGAAAAACTTGGTATCAGAGCAATAGGTTTGAAGTGTCCTAGGGTGTCGCGTTAAGTAGAGTCTTCTTCATGGGTGTGAAGCGCGCCACACTTATGATGAAGAGGCTACAAGATGTTTAGGAAATATTCCCTTCTTTCATGATCTATGTCGTACGACGAGACGTTTTTCTATCCTTCTAATTTTTTCTATTCACGATTGCAGAATTATGGCTCCTCAAAGAATGAACAGAAGGAGGAATGGAGGTGGTGGCCACGCAAGAAGGAAATGGTTATGGGCATCAGCTAGCTCCAATAGTTAAGGAGCCTCAGGCACTGGAGCCAGCCACTCATGTTGAGTTTTGGGCCGCTATTCAAATGCTTGTGTAGGCTTTGACTGTTCAGGTCAATCAGTAGGCCGTTGCACATGTTCTGCAAAATGTTAATGCAGTGGCGGCTTGAGTTAGGGACTTCTTTAGGATGAACCCTCCTGAGTTCACAGGGTCGAAGGTACATGAGGACCCACATGAGTTCATGGATAAGATTGTCATGATTCCCAAGTAATGGGAGTGAGTAGTGCTGAGTGCACAGAGTTGGCCTACTACCAGTTGAAGGGGGTTGCAGATATCTGGCTTTGCTAATGGAAGGATAGCAAGGTCGCAGGAGCAGGTCCGATCATGTGGGAGGAGTTTCAGGTTGCATTCCTAGGTCAGTTCTTCCCTCGAGAGATGAGAGAGTTGAAAGCAGCTGAGTTTGTGGATTTGAAGCAGGGGAGAATGACTTAACAAGAGTATTCCCTTGAGTTCACTCGCTTACTGAAATATGCTCCAGAGTTGGTAGCCGATCAGAGGATGCGGGTGAGTAGATTCGTCCATGGAGTCACAGGTTATTTGGACAAAGACTACAGGACATCCATGCTGCACCAGGATATGGAATTTCCTCAGATAGTGTTGTACGCCCAACAAATGGAGGTTTCACATTTGAGAGAGAGGGAGGCCAAGAGGGTCAGGATCGAGGACCACAGGTTCTCGTAGTAGAAGTCCGGTGGTAGGCACCGACAACTGACCCACCAGAGATCATTAGCCCTAACATCTTCAGCATTAAGTGTGCCATCCAGGCCCAATCATGATGAAAGAGGGCGGCCATCAGGCTCAAGGGGTCATAGCAGTAGACCCGCAGATTCCATCATCCTAGCTTGTCGCAGTTGTGGTCGAGGGCACACAGGCCAGTGCTTGGTAGGTTCAGGTACTTATTTAAGGCGTGGGAAGCCCAAACACATGCTTCGAGATTGTCTAGCAGTGAGGTAGGATCAGTTTGGGGGCCGAGGCCCAACTTCTAGTTCAGCAGCCCCTCCCGCACGCTCAACATATCATGGTGCATCTACTAGCACAACTGGAAATCAACGCTAGAATAGATTCTATGCTTTAGCTTCCCATTAGGAGCAGGAGGTCTCCCCGAATGTGGTCACTGGTCTGTTGCGAGTTTTCCATATGATGTTTATGCTTTGCAAGATCCGGGGGCTACTTAGTCTTTTGTGACACCAAATATGGCCAGTAGCTTTGGAGTCAGTCCCGATGTCTTGTCAAAACCCTTCTCAATTTCCACTCCTGTAGGTCAATCAGTTATAGCTAGACGAATGTATAGAGATTGCCCAGTCTCATTCCTTCATAAGGTCACCTCAGCAAATTAGAGTTAGCCATAACCATTTTCGATGTTATTATCGACATGGATTGGTTATTTGCATGCTATGCTTCAGTTAATTGTAGAACCGGGGCAGTAAAGTTCAGCTTTTAAGGTGAGCCAGTCTTGGAATGTAAGGGTAACTCAGCTGTGCCTGTAGGTTGATTCATTTTCTACCTTAAGGCCAAGAGGATGCTTTATTAGGGTTTCATGTACCATCTAGTTAGGGTTAAGGATGTCGAGTATGAAGCCCCCACTATCCAGTCAGTTCTAGTAGTACATGAGTATCCAGAGGTCTTTCCTGATGATTTACCAGGTCTTCCTCCCGAGCGGGAGATTGATTTTGGTAAAGATCTTCTTCCCGACACGTAGCCTATCTCTATTTCTCCCTACAGGATGGCTCCGGCTGAGCTAAAGGAGTTGAAGGATCAGTTGAAGGACCTGCTACATAAGGTCTTTATAAGACTGAGAAAGTCCCCATAGGGTGTGCCGGTGTTATTTGACCAGAAGAAGGATGGTTCGCTTCGGATGTGCATTGGCTATCGGTAGTTGAGCAAGGTCACCATTAAGAACAAGTATCCCTTACCCAAGATTGATGATTTGTTTGACCAGCTTCAGGGTGCCCAGTGTTTCTCTAAGATTAATCTCAGATTCGGGTATCATTAGCTTAGAGTTCGGGAGGGTGACATCCCAAAAACCGCTTTCAGGACTCGATATGGCTAGTATGAGTTTGTAGTTATGTCTTTTGGACTAACCAATGCCCCTGCAGCTTTTTATGGATCTAATGAACAGGGTGTTCAAGGCATATTTGGACATGTCCGTGATTGTGTTCATATATATGACATCCTTATATACTCTTAGAGCAAGGAGAAGCATGCCGCTCACTTGAGAGTAGTGCTCCTAACCGTCAAGGATCATCAATTGTATGCAAAGTTTAGCAAGTGTGAATTTTGGTTGGACTCGGTTGCATTTTTGGGCCATGTGGTATTGAGTGAGGGCATAAGGGTAGATTCTCAGAAAATTGAAGCGATGAAGAATTGGCCCAGGTCGGTGAATCCTTCAGAAATTCAGAGTTTCTTGGGCCTAGCAGGCTACTACTGGAGATTCGTAGAGGTTTTTTCATCAATTGCAGCACCTTTATCCAAGTTGACTCAGAAGTAGGTAAAGTTCCAATGGTCGGAGGCTTGTGAGGAAAGGTTCCAAGAGTTGAAGACTCGACTCACTTCAGCACCAGTGTTGACCCTGCCCGAGGGTATCGATGGTTTTATGATGTATTGTGATACTTTGAGAATCTAACTTGGGTGTGTATTAATGGAGCATGGGAAAGTGATGGCATATGCCTCAAGACAGTTGAAATTCCATGAGAAGAATTACCTGACCCATGATCTTGAGTTGGCCGCGGTAGTGTTCCCATGGAAGATATGGCGGTATTACTTGTATGGGATCTATGTGGATGTATTTACGGACCACAAGAGCTTGCGATATGTGTTCACACAGAAGGATATTAATCTTCGTCAAAGGAGGTGGTTGGAGCTGATAAAGAACTATGACATGAGTGTCCTTTACCACCCGGGTAAGGCTAATGTGGTAGCGGACACACTTAGTAGGCTCTCTATGGAGAGTGTGTCCCTCGTGGATGAGGGAAAGAAGGAACTGGTAAGTGATCACGGGAAATAATATAGGTCCCGTGATACGCTTTACAACTTAAATTAGTCGTGTTGTCTAAGCTATTTGATACATTTTCATGTGATTTTTTTCATGTGATTTTATATAAAAGTGAAGATATGTGCCAATCCAACATGATTAGCCTTTGTTTTGTAGGTTTTTGATGACTTTTGAGGAGACTTAATTCATGAGTTGGTAAAGTAGAGGGCTTGAGAGACGGAACTAACACGCAAACGTCGGCAAGGAGGAGGCCCAAAACAAACCCCACCTGCGCGTCGGCAGTGCCACGGCAGGCAGGTTGCCCAAGACAGCCCCCTACCGCGTTGGCAACGTGCCACGGCAGGTGGCTCAGCGACTGCTTGTGCAACGCGCTGCCCCAGCAGCGCGCCACGCTGCCAATTTGGCAGGGTGCTGCCGAGGCCGAGCTCAGCAGACGCAAGCCTCCGTTTGGGCCGTGTCACGGAGGCTATGTCTGCGATGTTGCAATCTGTGACACGTTGCTTGTTATTCCGGCTAAATCTTTACTATTATAAATAGCACACTTAGGTTTATTTTTACATATTCTGACTTGGTGGAGCAAGAACGTGGGTTACGGTGCAAGCTTTGAGGATGAAAATTCTTAGGGTTTTCTCATCCCTTTCTTCCTTTTCAATTGTTTGCATGATTTCCATTCATTTAATGATGTTCAATCCACAAATGAGTGGCTAATTCCCCTTCTTGCTGAGGTTATGAACTATTGTATAGAAATGTAATTATTGATTATCTGGTTATTTCATCTTTTCTTCTATGGTTGTTCTATTTAATTCTTTTTCTTACTACGTTAATATCTAGCCAATGTTAATGTAAACTAAAAAGTCCGGTTTCACCTGAGAGGGCAAGAAATTGAAAGTTGTGAATTAATAGGATATGATCTTTTCTTGGTTTGGGGAAAATTGGGAATTGATTTACCTTCAGGATAGAAATATACATGAAAGTCGTATTAGTCAAGTGTGAAATCGGTTTTGTATGGCTAGACCTTGAATTTCTTCTTATCACAGAAATGTAGGTGGAAGGTTCATGATTCTTAAGTTGGGTTAAATACTTAATCCATAGGCATAAGTTCCGACTAGCAACCGGAGAAAAGATAAACCATGTATATCGATAATTGATTTCTTTACATGTTCGCTTTAGTCTCAAAGATGCTCACATTCATAGTTCGACTAACTCAGATAAATATTCCCCACTTTAGTATAAAAATAGTTTCCAAAATATAAAACTCTTTTTTACACTGTTGTCTTCATTATTATAGTTTTAGTAAATTAACACTTGAAAAGGTTTCACCTCGTAGTCCAGTCCTTGTGGGTTCGACATCTTGCCTTAAAAGAGCCACTATATTACTTGCACCACCCGTACACTCTGCGGGCTCATCAAGTTTTTGGCGCCGTTGTCGGGGACTGGCAATTGGTAAAATTTTTCTTAAGTGTTAGCACCGAATTCTATACAAGCGTTGACAACGTGTTTTTAATTGTATATTTTTTTAAATATTTTTTGATTGTTTTTTTTTTTTGATACCCTTCTTGACATGACATCGTGGAACACAAATGGTTTAAATGGTGAATACTCATATTTTGACGAACCTTTTCTGAGTTTCGGAGGACACCACTGGTGGCAACATTGTAACACATGCAATATATGTGGTGGTCAAGATGGCCATTGGGATGGCTGTCCGAATGCACATATTCCCTTCCCAAGCCCCTACTATGATCCTTCTGTTGTTTTTGATGAATACAGTGCATGCTAAAAATGAGGATTTGGGACGCCAAGACCGATTAGAAGACATGCTGAACAACTCCTTGAGCAATCAGAAGCAATGAAGGAGACGGTGGCAACATTGATAAGTCAGGAAGAGGAGAATGCAGAGACTCTAAAGAGGATGAGCGCTAACTACTCGGGAGATGATTGCCGAGGCTGAAGCTAGATCAAATTGCAGGTGACAGTTGAATATGGGTCGCCAAGAGGAAGCACAAGAGGAAGACAAGGGTGAATTTTCAAATGAAGCCCGACATTTAGAACCTCTGGAGTGTCCCCGTGATGAGCTCATACTTGTGAAACTCGTTCGGTAGGAGAAGAGATGGAGTATACCCCATTTGAAAATACCGGAGAGATAGATGTTGATGCGGAGAAGAGGTATACAAGTAAGGAGGTCAATTGCATTGCAGTTTCAGAATCAAGGTGCATTGGACCTCACTCGAAGCACTTTTCTACCTTAAGTTTGGTTGACGACAGAAATAGAGCTCCTCTGCCGATAGAGAAATGTCGAGAGGAGGACCAAGGCCCGTATATTCTGAAATTTGTTGATTCTAATAGAAAAAATGACTTCACTTACGGAGGACCAATAAACGCCTAAAGGCGACATCTATTGCTTGGTCCTTACAATTCTTCACCACCACCCCGAGAATAAAAAAAATGAGAAGAAATTAGGTGAGATTCATATCCTCAAGGCGGAGGAAAAGCTAGTGGAACGCACAATGCCGTGACGCGACGTAAAATTAGGCGCTGCTTGGGAGGCAACCTGCTGGGTACCACGGGTACCATTTAATTTCTTGCATTTTACTAATTTTATTTATTTTTCATCTTTGTTGTTTTTGGTGGAAAGTTAAGGCGTATGGAGGGAAGTCTGAAAATTGGAGGAGGAAGCTAACAAGCATGGAAGAGAAAGTGTGGGGTCGAACAATTCACCTGCGTAAAGTGGAAGGAAACCATGTTTTTCGCCAGGCCTAAAGGCCCTCAGGGGAGTATTTCACCCTCTTTAAATGCTAACTTGATGCTATGAGGACATAGCATGATTTAAGTGTGGGGTGAGGGAAATTTCAAGGAAATTTTAAAAATTTTTGTGCTTAACAAATTTTTTGGTGAATATAATGCTTGTGTGAAAATATATATGGAGAGAAATTCTAAAGAATTGTTGTGAGTAGTCAAGCATGAATTCATAACCCGTTGGTTTTTCTTGTCGGTTCTTTTCCGACGGGGGTCTTTGAACCGAAGAATAAAATTTTTCTTTTATTTTATTTGTTATTTTTATTTGTCTGTATATACGTTTTAGTCATATTAGGAACTGTTTCCGACGACGAATGGATGACGACCGTCTTGGAGGAAAATTAGTCAATAGGTTTTGGCTTTTGAACCGTAGCTAATGGATGCTTGATATTCTTATTATGTGCTATATATGATTGTAAGATGCAAGTATATGTAGTGTGTTGAAGCATGCCAGTTTATAACTTTGTTTGAGATAATTTATATTTGAATTTGACTCGATATGATTGAAGCTTAATTTTAAATTCTTGTGATTAGCTGAGTAAGAGTCTCGCTCGAATGTGTCTTGAATTGAGCATGTGCAATGAGTGTAAGGTTTTTGAGTATTCTCAGGCTATTATGGATTGTCTAGAACTTGCCTGGTCTGTTTATAAAATGAAATGAAGGATGTAAATTGTAGGAGATGATTTATATTTCTTGAATGAACCTAATCTTTATCCCTCGTTTTACCTACCTTGAAATATTAATCCTAGTCGCCCCATTGAGCCTTAGCTTCACTTTTTTGATAGCCGCAACATAAGCTTAACCATTCTTATTTCATTAGCCTTGAATTTGATCCAAAGCTCCTAGCGCTTAAAGAAGAAAAATCTGAAAGAGGAAAGGAGTGAGAAGAATGAAAAGAAAGGATATGGAAGTTGGTAAAAGTGAGAAAGGTCAAAGGCACTTGCAAAATGCACTTGGGTAAAAAATGCTGATATTAGTAAGGAGTAAGAAAACAAATGCATGAAAAATAATTTATACAACTCCTTACTGTTGAGCTAAAAGTGCTTAAAGAAATGGGGAGCAAAAGAGGAAAAGAAACTACCAAGGATAAAAAGGAAGTAAGGGAAGGAAGTTCATAATGAGGGCGTGATGTATTGAAAGCTTGAAAGATAGTCAATACATCGATCACAATAGTACCCTACCTACACCTGAGTACATTGGTAACCTAAAAAGTCCTACTTGATCTTAGATTCGTACATCCTCAAATTAGTGGAGCAGCAACACTAAGGGCAAGCTTATGGGTCATTACATGGTGCATGTGAATTCTTTGTGAGAGTGAGTGAAATTTTATTTATGTTCCCACACATGTTGTGATATAAAAGTGTTTTTATGTGTGAAATTGGGTAACTCTCTTTCCGTGAGGGCACATGTTTAATGAAGATATAGTTTATGGGTCTTTAATCAGTTGATTTGCATGAGTTTGCATCGAGTGAGAGTCGATTCTTGAAACTAAAATACCCTTCAATCTTGTGGTTTTAAAAATTAAAGATAAAAACATAAAGGTAATTAATTTATAATTAAATATTAAATAATCATCATAGCCGTAATTTGAATTACCTTGCTAGATTAGTTAGGTCTTATTTACATGAGATGTAAAAAGCGTTGTTCGAGGACTTAACAAGGCTTGCTAGGGGTTGTGATCACGGGAAATAACATAGGTCCCGTGATACGCTTTAAGCAACTTAAATTAGTCGTGTTGTCTAAGCTATTTGATACATTTTCATGTGATTTTATATAAAAATGAAGATATGTGCTAACCAACATGATTAGCCTTTGTTTTGTAGGTTTTTGATGACTTTTGGAGGAGCTAATTCATGAGTTGGTGCTAGAGGCTTGAGACGGGGAATAAACACGCAAACGTCAGCAAGGAGGAGGCCCAAAACAGCCCACCTACGCTTCGGCAAGTGCCACGGCAGGCAGGTTGCCCAAGACAGCCCCCTGCGTGCTGGCAACGTGCCACGGCAGGGTTGCTCCAAGCGACCAAGCTTGTGCAATCGCTGCTGCCCTGAAGAAATAAGTGCCACGCTAACGCGGCAGTGGTGTCACAGGCCGAGTTTCGGGGTGATTTCCAGTAAGCTCATGTTTGGGCCGTGTCATGGAGGCTATTCGCGTTGCACTCCGTGACACGTTGCTTGTTATTCCGGACAAATTCCTACTATTATAAATAGCACACTTAGGTTTATTTTTACATATTCCGACTTGGTGGAGCAAGAACGTGGGTTACGTGCAGTTTTGAGGACGAAAATTCTTAGGTTTTCTCTATCCTTTCTTCTTCCTTTCAATTGTTTGCATGATTTCCGATTCATTTAATGATGTTCAATCCACAAATGAGTGGCTACCCCTTCTTGCTGAGGTTATGAAATATTTTAAATGTTTTAAATATTTTTAATTATTGATTATCTGGTTATTTCATCTTTTCTTCTATGGTTGTTCTATTTAATTTTGTTCCTACTTACGTTATTTCACAATGTTAATGTAACTAAAAAGTCCGGTTTCACCGAGAGGGCAAGAAACTGGAAAGTTGTGGAATTAATAGATATGATCTTTCTTGGTTTGGGAAAATTGAATTGATTTACCTTCAGGATAGAAATATACCTGAAAGTCGTATTAGTCAAGTGTGGAATCGATTTTGTATGGTAGACCTTGAATTTTTCTTATCAAGCGTAAAATGTAGGTGGAAGGTTCATGATTCTGTTAAGCAAATACGAGTTTTAATCCATAGGCTAAGTTCCGACTAGCAACTTGGAGAAAAGATAAACCATGTATATCGATAACGATACTTTATGTTCGTTTTTAGCCTCAAGATGCTCACATTCATAGTTCAGACTCACTTGTATACTTATTCTACTTTAGTATAAAAATAGTTTCCAAAATATAAAAACTCTTCTTTACACTGTTGTCTTCATTATTATAGTTTTAGTAAATTAACACTTGAAAAGGTTTCACCCCGTAGTCCAGTCCTTGTGGGTTCGACATTCCGGTTCTTAAAAAAAGCCACTATATTACTTGCACGACCCGTACACTTGCGGGCTGATCAGTAAGAGATGTCCATCGACTTGCGAGGTTGGGAGTTAGATTTTTTTAGTCGACCAATGGTAGCGTTGTTGTGCAAAATGGGTTAGAATCGTCCTTGGTGACTGATGTGAAAGCTAGACAAGATGAGGATCCGATTTTGGTAAAGCTGAAGGAAGCTGTGCAGAGTCAAATGGTGGAGGTTTTGTAGAGTTCGTAGCCAGATGCCCGAACTATCAGCAAGTGAAAATCGTGCATCAAAGGTCGGGCGGCGTGCTTCAGGATATTAGCATTCCCACTTGGAAGTGGGAAGAGATTAATATGGATTTCATTACAGGCTTACCTTGTACATACTGACACTACGATTCAATTTGGATGGTGGTAGACAGGTTGACAAAGGATGCATATTTTCTACCGGTCAAAACCATATATTCAGTGGATGATCATGCCAAATTGTATATCCGGGAGTTGGTGCGATTACATGGGGTGCCCTTGTCTATTATCTCAGACCGAGGTACTCATTTCACCTCTCAGTTTTGGTGGTTTTTCCAAAAAGGGATTGGGACTCAGGTTAAACTCAGCACAACCTTTCATCCGCAAATGGATGGCCAGGTAGAACGAACAATTCAGATGCTCGAGGACATGTTAAGAGCATGTGTGATGGATTTCAAAGGTAGCTAGGATAATAATTTTCCCTTGATCGAGCTTGCTTATAATAACAACTATTACTCTAGCATCCAGATGTAACTGTTCGAGGCTCTTTATGGGAGAAGGTGAACAGCGTTGGTGTAAAGGACAGCCTCAGCTATGAAGAAGTTCTGGTGGGAATATTGGACTGTCAAGTTCGGAGGCTAAGGAAAAAAGAAGTGGCTTTAGTTAAAGCCTTATGGAGGAATCAACATGTTGAAGTAGCTATGCGGGAAGTCGAAGCGGATATGATGGCTAGATACCCATACTTATTCTCTATCGGCTCAGTTTCGACTTGAGGTAACAGTTTTGCTCTATGAATCTATTTAATTTTCATGTTCATTTTGTGTGCTCAAGTTTCTTTTATGTGTATAGATGTGTATATGAAGCATGAGATCAGTTCAGCTATGTGATATGAATCGAGGCTAGTCATTCTGTAAAGTATCGGCTTAGATGATCAGTATTTGAATGAGATAATTGTATGTTTCTATTTTCTTCTTGTTTCTAACATTCGAGGATGAATATTCCCAAATGGAAGATGTTGTTATCCCCCGAAAACTCAAAGATCAGACATGGGAGTTGATATGGAGAAAACTGAAAATTCAAGTTGTAAGCACAGAACGAGTCGTTGGACGACTCGTGTGATTAGACCATGATTCGTCAGGTTACTCATGGGGAAGACCAGTGGAGAGTAGGAAGTCTAGAGGAAAGGGTTCCCCACGGGCGTGGGAACGACTCATGGTCAGTCACCATGAGTCGTTAGGTCAACTGTGGGAGAAGGGAGAGGAAGTATAGAAGAAGTCAGACCAGTGTACTTGACGATTGGTGACCATGAGGCGTGGTCACCCCTGACGAACTGTTACGTGATCCATTAC
>JACEIK010008893.1:0-56603 GCA_018107945.1 Datura stramonium
CTATTTTTTATATTATGCACAATCTTTATTAATACAAAAATACTTTTGATGAACCTTTGGATGAATTCACCTTTATTTTAGGATCTTAAAATATTTTGACAAAATAAAAGTAAATTTTAATAAATCACAACTGATTTATAAAAAAAATGGAGAAGAGAGGGATTCTTGAGAAATCAAATAAAAATGAAGAAGAAAGAGGGAGTTTTGGATTTTTTGAAAAAATAAATATGGAGAAGATAGATGAATTTTTGGGAAAACAAAAATGTAGAAGAGAGAGGAATTATAGGAATTATTGAAATATTTGGAGGATTTTTGAAATTTCTGTAAAAAAAAAAAAGAAAAGAGAGTATTTTATATTATTTTATGTATTTGCTTTGGAATTAAGTTTTTAAATATAAAAAAACTAAAAAAAATAAAAAAAATAAAAAAAATAAAAAAAATAAAAAAAATAAAAAAAATAAAAAATATAATTTTAAATAATTTATATTTATGTAATTTTATTTAAAAAGTTATGCTTTATTTTAATAATAATTTTTAAAAAATAATATTTGCGTAAAAATCCTTCATTATCATTGGGATTGACAAAATTTAGAAGTAATGAGACATATTATCAGACAACACTCCTTTGCAACTTTAAAGAGTACTGCAACTCTTGCAGAAGATAAAAGTATATCTATAATATATTGCATTAGGGAGTTTATATAATCTGGGTTGACTTTGAATTTTCAAATATCAAATTAAATTTATTGTATTAAATTTATAATTTTTTTTGATAAAAGTCTTCGTAATACTTCAAATATTTATTTAATCTTAATAATATATATAATTATAAAAATATAAAAACAGAAAAAAGAATATTAAGTTATAAAATTTCAAATATTTAAAAATATTTTTAAAAATAAATAATGAAATCGCATAAAACAAATATTGCTGATTAATAAGTCATAATAAAAATGGTCATACTCTAAGACTATAATATCATGTTAAATTAAATATGACTAATAAATATTAATGATATAACTAAATATTTTTAAAAACAAAAAAAAACTAATATAATTATATTAATTTTTATGTTTTTTCTTTTTTTTCTACTAATTTTATAAAAGAAAATTTTTTTACTGTTGAAATTATTTTTGTTAGATTAATATGATTTGATTTTAATTTGGGAATTATTTGAGTTAACAACATGCATCTATGAGCTAAGTCCAAGCTTAAAATAATATGTTAAAGGCAAAAAACTATAAAATATTTAAAAGCTATTTATAAATTACATAAAATATTTAAAAGAATTATATGCATATAATGTTGGTTTGGTTCGGTTCAGTTAGGCTTTTTAGTTAAAATCAAGCCAAATCATTAACAAAAAAAAAAATCGTTTTCTTTTTTTTTTTTTTTTTTTTTAGTTAAAACCAAATCAAATCAATTATGGTTGAATTATTTTTCCAATACCAAACAAAACCAAACCAAAATCAAATCACTTAGTCGATTTTTTTCAATTTGATTATTATCGGGTTGGGCGATTTGTCGGTTTTCTCTGTACACCCTAATTAAAAGCATGAAGGTGAAAATGTTGATTGAACTTTTTTTCTTTTAAATCAAAAGACTTCTACATAAAGGATAAAATTGTCATTTATATTTTTAAATAATTATTATTTAATTATAAAAACAAAAAAAAACCAAACTTAAATAAAAAAACTAAAAAAAATAAAAAAAATAAAAAAAATAAAAAGTTTTAATATTTAATATTTTAATATTAAAAAAGTTGACTTATTTAAAATGCAGAAAATTAATTATAGAAAATGTAATGCGTGGAGAGCGGTGACAAAAGTTGTAGGAAAAATTTATGGTTCATACCTATAAGTAGTTGCTAAAAAATATAATTATGCATTTGAGAAGATATCTTTTTAAAGTCATTGGATCATTTTATGTCTAGCAACTTTTTCACCTAATACAATCTATTTGCTCATGATCGCCTGGTGTATAGTTCCAAAAGAGCCAAACAAATGTTTGAACAGAATGTATAACAGGTTGAATTGAACAGTAGTAGTTGTATAGAAATAAAAGCTCTAATCATCGAACTTCAAATTATAATTCTTTATCATATATGCTCTCCAAACTACGAAACATACAGAAAACTCAATAATAATACTGATATGTATGAAGAATAAATCAAAACATTCAAATTACAAGAGTAAAATCCTCCAATCAATGGATAAATTAACGTATATGACGAAGAAGAGGCAGTAAGTACTATTTAGCAAAGAGAAGACTGTCTCAACTGTAACTGAACGCAAAGAAATAAACGTCTGCCAATAAGTTTTGAGTCAGCACAGAATGGATTATCAAATTGCTACTTATCTAACAAAAGGCTAACCCAAGGAAATATTCTATCTGTTTGTTCTTCCTTGACAACATTTTAGTTTCAATTTGATTGGGAGCTCACCCCTTTCTTGAATTCTCAAGTTTAATTAAACAATCCAGACATGATAATGAGAAGTAAAATGAATAAAAGTGAAGCTCACATATGTCTTTCTAATTCATTTGTTACTTATAGCGATAAAGAAAAATGTGGAAGGGAAAGCTTCAAACAAAAAAGGGCTAATTTTTTTTTTTTTTAATTTAAAAATTGTATAATTAAAATGTGGTAATTTCAACGCGCAAGAAAATAAATGTCACCTAATTAACACCATATTAGCATACAACTTTTTCTCAATTGTCAAGTTCTCACATCCTCTGATTAATTAAGTCACCAGGGTAAACCAAACATCTATGGAAGTCAGTATGCAACCAAGTGAGCAAAAAAAATTAAATAACAGCACACCATTGTTGACATAAATTTCTTATCGAAAGTATTTCACATAAATTACATCATTAATTTATCTACATATATTTTACAAATTTCAAACTAATTACAGATCTTGTTATATATACGAATCATCAAATTAAATTTGGCAGAATCATAAGCAATGTAGGCATATATTTATAAAGAATGATAAGTGATTATTGCACAGAAGAGTAGTCTGTTTAATCAAATTGAAAGATATTCCACACACATAATTAACACAAAATATAGGATAATGGAATAAGCCTCAGCCCGCATCTTGATATACCATGTATCTCCCTCTAATAGCATATTCTTCGTGATATTGTTGCAGAACAAATTACTAACTGTTTATTTATAAAAGAAAAAAGGGTTAATACTCTTTAACATATGAGAAAAGGCTCATAGATACTCTCTCTTTCCATCTTTTTTGATTTAAAAATATTTCAAATCTTTAGTTTTGACTCAAGAATACCCCTTTCTTTCTACCTTTGTTCTAAAAATATCCTCAATCTTGAAAATATAATATTACAAGGTTTGAAATTTTATTTTCCTTACTTTTTATTTTAAAATTAATCAAGTTAAATACAATAATTTTAGTTTAAAAAAAAAGAAAATAGTAAAAAAAATCATAAATTTTTTTATTTTTTTTATTTTTTTTATTTTTTTTATTTTTTTTATTTTTTTTATTTTTTTTATTTTTTTTATTTTTTTTATTTTTTTTATTTTTTTTAGTTTTTTTAATATTAAAATTTTCAAGATTGAAGATATTTCTAGACACTTTATATGTAAAATAGATGAGTCTTGGCCCGCGTTTGGGGCCCCAACAATTTAAAATTTAATATAATTATTTTATATTGCATCTTTGCAACTAATAAATTAACAGAAAATTTCATGACATATGTAGTTAAAGTGATTTCATGTCAAAAGGAGAATATTAAATTAGGAAAAAAATTATTTAAGATGACAAGTAGGCCAATATTCAAGTTATGAAAAAAAATCTTCTACCTTGACAATCACCTTTATGAGTGTTTGGCCGAAACTTAATTAAAGAAAGAGTGATCACCACCTTTAGTTTTTTGTCCCATAAAATTTTAGAGGGTCTCATATATATTTTTGTATGTCTATAGCTACTTAAAGCTAACTCTTTTCTCTTGTTAACTTCGACTCATAGGTAGGAATTAAATCTTAGTGACATTTTGCAATGCATAAACACTACAACTTATGCTTAGATCCTTGACTCGACTTGTATTGCTAGCTCATAGATCTAAATGGTATATCTCATTTCTCTGAATCTTTCAACTGCGCAAACTTGAGAAAATATATAATGAAAATATTTAGATTCAATAAGAGCTTTGAACTTTATTAAGTGACAATTCTGAAAGATTGAAACTTCTACATACAAGAATTTTAGCCTTTGTTATAAAAGTGATTACAATATTAAATTGTATTTTTAGGTGTTTAATTATCCTTTTAAATATAAATTAATCATAGTTATTTTCAGCTAAGCACAATTGAGAATGATACTTGGGGTTATACTTAATAATAAATTATCTTTTCGTTTCTATAAAATCAAATAACTAACTTATTTAAGTTATCGGAAATAATGTCATACTCATTTTATTATTATGTCAAATAAATATATTATATCAAATAGTTAATTAATATTAATGATATCTTTTTCACACTATATTTAAAATTTTACAAAAGTAGATTAAAAATTATATGTCTTATTTACATTGACAAATTTCATTGAGTTAGACGAAACAAATTAAAAAAGTATTTTGAGTATCATTAAATTGATTTTAAATACACATAATTTCATCTTACAATTGTTGCTTACTTGATGAAAATTAAAACATATCACATTATTCTTTATAACATGATAAAATATAAGAAAAATCTATAGCTTTAATTCAAATGATCTTATATACGATAAATCAAGAGAAAAATTTAGTACTCAAACCGAGCGTTCAAAGAGATTTGCATGCATGATGAAACAATGTACTATCTCAAATAAAGAGAACTCCAAAAATACGAACAAAGATTAACGTGATATAAATTGTAGTAATTCAATTCAATGAGGTAGCTAAAATTATATTTTGTATAACTTGTTTTAAATGACATCCAGGGTGGTGATAAAAAATAAAAATTTATATATAATTTCATAAATTATATGTATTTAATTCTTTTCGATAAAAAGGTTATAGTCTTCTTTAACTAATTTAGTAGATAATAAGTAAATAAAATAGTGTATAAGGAGATAAGATCGAATTATTTTTTTGGTTTCAAATATGTCATATATTAATTTTATATTAAATTAATTTGATATGGTTCGGTATTTTTAAGATAATTTATTAATAGTTGAAAATTAATCATGGATCACCAAAACATATGAGTACGATGAAGAGATTGTTCTTCTAAATGTCTCGATTCCGGAGTTGGATATAAAAAAAATTATTGTAGAGACGTTTTCCCAGGTGGACCCCTACACAATGAGTATACGGAATAGTTAGACTCTAATACAAATACTATACATTGAATGAAACATAAATAAGAAATTACTCATAAAAGAGTAGATGTATGTCATATATATTATTATTTTATTTAAAATTATAAATTTATTTTATGAAAAGTTATCTAGAAATATCTTTAGACCTAATATTAAAAAATTTAAAAACAGAAAAAACTCTACCTGATTTTTTGTAAAATTTAATATTATTGATTTTAATTTAAAAATTTAAAATATATAATATTATAATATAACATGAACAAAAATTATTACTTACATCAATTTAATAATTTTAACAAATCATATTTTAAAATTATCTTTAAACATAAAAAAAAAACTAAACCAAATTAAAATTAATTTTTTATTTTTTTTATTTTTTTTATTTTTTTTATTTTTTTTATTTTTTTTATTTTTTTTATTTTTTTTATTTTTTTTAGTTTTTTTATATTTTTTATTAATTACATATTTTTTGTAGATAGTTAAAATTTCACCCCATAAAAGATTATAGTGGAAAAATATGGGATCCAAATGAGATGTCCTCATTTGGACACCACTCAATAAAAAAATGCTTGAATTTATTTTATAGTACAATACAATTTGAATTATTTTTTGTACAACTCTTCATAGTCATGGTCATCCATGTAATGACTTTTTGTCCATTCACAATATTTACGTGCATAACAAAAAATAGTGGAACCGATGGTGATCGCCATATGGTCATAATTTTTTAAATTAGAGTCAATTATATTGTTCGGTTATATTCACATTTCAAAGTAAATTTATTTATCTCTATATGCATTATTATCTATATTACATAAGAAATATAAAATAGTAAAATATATCGTGATTACAAATCCAACTTCTTTTGCCCTATGAGGGTTTTAGGTATATAAGTTCAAACACTAGCAAAATTATTTTCTCTAAGTATGAATGTAAACATTCAGTTGTTTTCATTTTAGTTCAATTTCACATAATTTTTATTTTATTATAATTTTTAATTAAATATTATCACAATTTAAAAGTCTATTTTAAAATTTTAAACTTAACTCATTAATAATTATATTTTATATAATTGCACTAAATTTTAAATAAAAGAATATATTTCTATAATATAATCTTAGTATATGACATGTAGATTAATTTTAATGCATTGTTAGTACAAATTTATTAATATTTTGGACTAAAATATAATTTTAGAAGCTTTAATTTTGAAAATACATTTAGAAAAATTAGAAACACAATTGATATTTAAAGGTGTTATATTTTTTAAATGCACATTCTATCAATAATAAATAAAAGTGGATAATTTTTTTTAAGAAAACGATTTTTTTTATTAGAAAAGTTCTATTTTCTAAATATTTAAAATATTAATATTTTAATTTTTAATTATGTGTTTATTTTTGTATTTTAATTAAATTACATGTTTTTTTTGTTTTTTTAATTTTATATTTTTAATAATTATATAATTATTAATCATTTATATTACACATGCTTAAAGGCAATTGGTGAGAAAATAAGATAAACACCAAATATATCATATAATACAACTTGAATTGCTCTTTGTACAACTCTTCATAGCATGGTCATCCATATTATGAAAAAATATCTAACCACTTTCAATGAGAAAAGGAAGATGGATGGAGAATTGAATATACAACAAAGTTAAGGTAAAAATAAAGAAGTAGTAAATAAATTTAATAAGAGAAGAGGAGAAAAAATCAAGAGAAATGGAACATTCTATTATTTTTGTAATTTTTTATGAAAAGAATAATATCAACTTTAAGTTTTAACACATGTTCTTGAAGCATTTATGAATTAGATGTGAAATTACAATATTACCCTTAGTCATCCCAACAAAAACTTCTATAACTAGAAAAATGACTATCTCTTATATATGTAAAAATAGAATTTTCTACTTTAAATTTTGGCACTTTCTTTGTTTTAATATTAAATACTTAGCTAGAAATGGAAGTTAAAAGGTATATTTGGCCCTTTTTCAATTTATTTATTACTAAAAGTGCTTGCTATTATTTGTACACATAACATATTACTTATTTTTAATTTTTTAATAACTTATAAAATACATTAACTTATCATTTTCATTTTAAAATAAAACATGAAATTTTAAATTAAATAATAATATTATTATTTTAGTTTTTGTGTGTTTATAGTGAATACTTGATTATATACTTACAATAATATTTAATGTTTAAGTAAATATTTAATTATTGCATTCATTTCTTAATCTCATAAAAAATTTTTTAAAATTATTTCAATTTAAAGTACGAAAATATATGCATTTTACTAATAATTAAAAATAAAACTAGTTGTAAACATTTTTTAAAACTAAAATAACAGTTAAAAAAAAAAAAAACGGAAAAAAGAAAGATTTTTTTTATCTCTTTTATTTATAAATAATAATATTTTTAATATTTTAAATTTTTTGATTGTATTTGTAAATTATATCGATTTTATAAATTCCTAAAATAAAAAGTAGAAAGAAATAAAGTTTCAAACCTTCAATTATTAAAATTTCAAGTTTGAGAGATGATTTTAGACCAAAAGGTAGAAGGAAAGGTATTCTTGAGCCAAAACTTTAAGTTGAGGTATTTTAAATCAAAATGTGAAAGAAGGATATTTATAAGTCATTCCTCATAAATTAGAGGTATTTTTTAGCCCTTTCCCCTTTATAAACTTTCTTTCTTCAATTTTTTACGAACGATTTGGAGAGATGATACTTCGTATCATGTTCATCACATCTATTCATTTATTTAATTTTCATTGGAGCGCTCTTTGTTCCAATCATTTTTGTAAAAGTTACATTATCAAAGTTAGTATCCCATCGATCAAGCAAAAATAAAAGAACTGGAGACCCATAATTAAATTTAGACATGTTTCTTGTTTGTGAATTGTAAGTTAGCTAGCTCGAACCTTATTCTTTGGATTTCTTTCATATATCTTTTCTAAGTTTGATTTTTTTAGATATTTATTATTGACCTACAACAATATTTTAATATAGCGCTTATAGTAGAGTTGGTTTGTAATTCACATAGTCATCTATTTTTGGCTTGAGACTCCATCTATACAATTTTACAATAAATTAAACTTGAATGATATTTACTTAAATGATCAACTTTGAGACTCTTATCATAATTATAGAATTCTTTTAGATGTAAATAAATTTTTAAACACAAATAAATGTTGTCTAAGGTTGGCTTTTGTCTTCCGGCTTGCATGTTATGGACACCCATAAATCCTACAAAGGCGAATTGTGGTATTTATCCAGCCAAGAAATGAGCACAGCCGGTGTCCATAATTTTTATCACATCTTGAAGTGCACATTCACTTTCAAGAATGATCGAGCATTCAAGATGCTTATCATTAGTGAAATATTCTTCAACGAATGGACTAATCATTGTATATGACTTTAGAAAATTTTATTATAAATTTATTGTCATGTTTTAACATTTATCATATTTACTAGCTAACGCACGTTTTATTTCTATTTTTAATAAATCAATATATATATATATATACAGTGTAGCATGCCTCTGAGCTCACCCAAGCGAATATATATACCGATAGCTCAAGCGTGCCCCAGGCCAGCCCCAGAACTACTTTATCTAAAAGTGCTGCGAGTCTACTTAGGCCTAATAGTCTTTAACTATTACTATAAAAACATATATATTGAATTCATGAGAAAATCCCATATTCATCGGTTACAAGTCATTCGAAAACAATGCTAAGCGATAAGGGATGAATCTTTGAAATCATTTTCTAATATCAAAGGTCATTGGATTTCATTATGAAATTGAGAGTAAAATCTTATGAACACATATTATTATCTTTCATAAAATGCCTGAAACATTTATAAAATAAGGAGATCATACATTGAATGAAAACCCTAAGACATAGTTTCTAGATGATTGAAATATTAGTTTTTGAGAGATTTTGAGACACAGAAGGTAGAAGTAGCCTTTTTGAATCCCCACGTATAAGTTGGAGATCTTTAGCTAGAACCTTGAACTTGTAGCTCTTGGAGTGGAACCTAGCTTGAATGAGAGGTTTCTGTCTTAACGTCTTCATTTCGAGTTAGGAGAGAATGAGGTAATGATCGGCTAAACCTTTAATCTATTCTAAAAGAATCCAAAATGATGCTAGTATAGGATTAAAAGGGCGTAGGAAATTCTGAAAATACCTTGGAGAAATTGTTAAGTTACGCAATTTTATTCCCGCTAGTCGTTTGATGGACCATCATAAACCTAACATGCCATCATTTCCATTGTCACTCTTAAGCAGAAAGTGTAGTATTAGAGGACCCTTTGATAATTAAAGTGATGGACCGTCATTTTCATAGTCAATCTTAGCGAAAGATGAAATTTAGGGTATCTTGACGACCAAAGTGATGGGCCGTCGTCAACTTGACAGAGCCGTCAACTTTGGCTTCATCTCTAAGGCCAGTTACTTTAATTTTGTATAGAGATAACGGCCTAAGTGAAAGTTTTCACCTACTTGACGGGGATGTAAACTTTGACGTCGGATGTAAAGCAGGTATCAAACCTAGAAACTTTATTCCTTGCTAACAAAAAGATAGGTCAGGATCTGAGGTGTTACATTATCTCCCTCTTGTGAAACACTTGTCCTTAAATGGAGATTAAATAAGCTGAAAAGACAGGGAAAAACGTCCCAACCTTTGAATGCTAAACACTGAATACGGGTATTAGTGACTCGGTGAGTTATATAGTTGAGCTGATTTCATGAAACATGCATGAATTCTAAAACATGAGAGCGACTGAGGGACATAGAACTGAATAGAATACTAAGGAAACTAGCCCCTCCAAGATGGAACTGAAGCTAGAAGGAAAAAGTGAGGTACTTGGCCATACGTGTCTTCTTCTACTTCACAAGTAGCTCCCTCTATAAGCTAGTTCCTCCAAAGGACTTTCATAGCGACTTTCTTATTCCTCAGCTTACAAACTTAACGGTCAAGAATCTTAACTAGGACCACTTCGTAAGAGACTTTCTTCACACCAACACTTCCTAAAGACACAAGCGAGTCGAATCGCAATAAACTTCTTCAACAAGAACATATGAAAGGCTTTGCATACACCAATGCTAACTCCTGAGGCAAGTCCAAATCATATGCCACTTTGCCCAAAGGATTCCTCAAGATTCTATAAGGACAAGCATAACAGGGACTGAGTTTTCTTTTCTTACCAAAACTCATCACCCCTTTCATGGGTGAAATTTTCAAATAGACCCAATCATTAACAACAAACTCAAGCTCTCTTCTTCTTGCATTTGCATACGATTTCTGATGACTCTGAGCTATTTTCAGCCTTTCTCTAATAAGCTGAACTTTCTCCATAGCCTCATGAACTGAATCCAGGCCCCTATCAAGGTGACTTGATCAACTTTAAACTAACCTATAGGAAATATACACATCCTACCATATAGTGACTTAAACAAGGCCATCAAAATCTTTGGAGTGATAACTGTTATTATAATCAATCTCAATGAGATGTAAGTGACTATCCCAGTACACTTTAAAATCAATCATGCAAGATCTCAACATGTACTCTAAGTATGAATGGTCCGCCAGTTTGACCCACTTGTGCTGCGGGTGAAAAATTTGTACTAAGCTTAACTTGAGTACCAAGACACTTCTAAAACGATCTCCAAAATTGTGAGGTGAACTAAGTACCCTTATAAAAAATGATGGACACAGGGACTCCATACGATTTGACCAACTCTTGAATCTAAAGCCTAGCATAATCCTCGAGTTTGAATTTGTGGTCTTAATTAGTAGGAAATGTGTTGACTTGGTCATCCAATCTACAATCATCCATATCGAATCATGCTAGCGGCATGTACAAGGTAAACCTATAATGAAGTCCATATTTATCTCTTACCCACTTCCAAGTAAGAATTCTAATATCGAGTCATACCTCCTAGTCTACGGTGTTCAGCCTTAACTTACTAGAAATTAGGAAGTTAGCCCACAAATTCTATAAATATCCTCTTCATTGCCATTCCACCAATAGACTTTTCATAGATCATGGTACATATTAATGGCACCATGGTGGATCATGGTACATATTAGTGGCACCATGGTGGATGCGTAGGTACAAGCTGTAGGCTTCCTATTTGTCAATATCACAACTCAAACCATCTACATTCAAATTACACAAGCGGTTATGATAACGAGTACACCATCTACCCCTTTGGAGAATGCTTTCTCTTTATTAAGGATGATTCCTTTAACTTAAGCAATATCGGATCATCATCTTGATTTTCTTTAACATTTATCATGGGGAAGACTACGAACCATTTTGAACTATAACTTTACCTTCAATTGAATCAACTGGAAAACTCCTAAATGAGCAAGCTTGCAGACATCACGAGCCAATTCTTTCTTCCCATCTTTTTAATACTGAGCAACACTATTCATTGATAACACCGCTGAGGCATCTTCCACTACATTAGTCATGCACGGATGGTACAAAACACTTATATCATAGTCTTTTTCCAACAACTCAAGCCATCTTCTCTGATGAAGATTCAATCCCTTCTGACTGAATATATATTGCGGGATTTTGTGGTGGTAAACATATCCATATGAACACCATAGAGGTAGTGCCTCTAAATCATTAAGGCAAAAACCATCAACTTTGCTAACTCCCGAGATCATGGTTCGGGTGGATTCTGATGAGCCTTAAGCTGTGTACAGGAATAGGCTACAACCTCACCATGTTGGATTAGCACACAGCCAAGTCCAGTGCAGGCATCACAAAAAACCACGAACCCGTCGAACTTTCTAGTAGAGTCAAAGCTTGGATCGGTAGTGAGTCAAGTCTTCAACTCTTGAAAACTTCTTCTAAAAAACATCGAGACCACTAAAATTTGACTTTTTTCTGAGTCAATCTGGACATAGAAGGAGGTGATAGAGAAAAATCCTTTACAAACCTTCTATAGTAATCGGCTAAACCTAAAACTCCCTAATGTACGTGGAGGTGGATCTCGGCAGTTCTTGCTTCAATCTTTTGAGAATCAGCCTGAATTCCCTTGCTGGAGATGACATGACCATGGAATTTTAATGATTTTAACTAGAATTCGCACTTATTGAACTTAGCGAACAACTAGCGATCCTTGAATGCAGCAGGATAATCCTCAAATAGTCTGCATGCTCATCCTCACTTGAGGAATAGACAAGAATGTCATCTATAAAGATAATGAACATTTCCAAATACTGTTTGAACACACTGTTCATCAAGTACATAAAAGCTACGGGAGCATTCCTTAGTCAGACATAACAATAAATTCATAGTGACCATATCGGCTCACAGAGAAATTTGTTTCAAGAATACATTCTACGGCTACGAGATGATGATACTTAGGATCGAGGTCTATGAAAAACAACTAGAACTTTGGAGGGCGTCGAACAAGCCATCAATGGGAATGGGATGCTTGTTACGATTGTTTCTTTGTTGACTACTTGATAGCTCGATGTACATACGGGAACCATCATATGCACGAAAAGAACTAGGGCACCCTTGGAGAGATGTTGGGTTTGATAAAACCTTTATCTAAGAGGTCTTTCAGCTGATCTTTCAACTCCTTAAGCTCGATTGGAGACATTTTATACGGAGGAATTAAAATATACTAGGCATACGGAAGAAGGTCTATTTCAAAGTCAATTTCCTATCCGGGAGGACTTTGAGAAATATAAAATATATACAACTAGAACTAACTGAAGGGTTGGGCTTAGAGCGGAATTCACGGCCGAACAAGATGGTAAATACAACCACTTATATCTATTTTATAGCCTTAGGTAAAGGCCAGCGGAAACCTATAGGCGTTGAGGTACTATTCTTGGAATTCTAAAGTGGTTCATTAGGAAGGAAATTTGAAATCTAACGACTCTGGTGTTATACTAAAATTTTTAGTGATTATTTGATATTTGTTACTTATTAAGGAAAATATGGGCTGTATTGATCGTAGGTGAGGAGGAGACATGTGCAGGAAAGCTTAGAAAGAGCACGTAAGAATTCATAAATGAGGTCAATTTTAAATGATCATATCTCTTAATCGATAGTAGATTAGAAGTTCTATAACCTATAAAATTAAAGTATTTGAGTTTAGTTTTAGAAAATCAAACCTCTCACCAATCATAGTTCGGAGAAAGTTATAGACATTTTACCGAGGCCTTTATCAACGGTGATGCTGGCCACCTTAAAAATTACCACCGCCCCACCTCTTTATATTTTTAAAGTATAGTATTATGAATTCATTTTCAACTTTCTCCAAAGTGAGTTTCTAGATTAAGGACTTCATATTATCTTTGGTTTTCAACAAATTTGAAGGAGAAGAGACCAAGTAAAATTTAATTAAAATTACAAGACAAAATGAAGAAGTCATTTGCAAGTTGTATATGATGTGTGGTGGCTGTTGTGGCTGCATTTGAGCAGCGTTGTTGAGGAAGTTTTGCGTTTTGGAGATTGTGGAATTCTATACACCCCCCTTTGGTAGAGTGAAGTCAATAAGAAAGTTAAAGGATTTTACCCCTTTAAATTCACCAAATTTGCAAGATAAAAAGCTGGAAATTTACAGCTAAAGGAGCTGCCGTTTGGAACAATTTTGGCTGAAGTTCTTGTACATTTTCTTAGAGGATTTAGGTAGATTTTATTGGATGAGGATACACTTCATATTGTGGGGATTAAGTGCAGAATATAGGTCATTATCCCCTTCTTTTTCCCCTTAAAAGTTGAGTAGAATCAAGTGTAGAAAAAGATGACTGATGTTGTTGTTGTTGTGGCTGCCGGCTGAGGTTTGTTTTAGCTGCATATTTGACACCAATTAGGATTATTTACTAGCCTATAAAAATCAAGAGAGTAAGGATGGAAAGGTCTGATTGTTGAAGGAGAAGTTTGACTAGAGAAACACAACGGAATAAGGTATGTAAAAGCGCCATTGTCTATTTTCTCCGAGCACGATTTTCTACTATCAAAGGGACTAGTATCTATACATTTTTGAACTCATATTCAAGAATGGAATATTCTGTATAAAAGAGTTAGAAATGCTTGACCTCAAGCTTGAATGGAAAAAGGTAATGAATGATCAAATGTGAAGTGAAAATACGCATTGTTTACGATTATTGTCATAGTTATAAATTGAGTACGAAGTCCTTTCTATAGGCAAGGTGGTGGTAGTTTCTTGTATATTATGTGTATGTGTTGTTATGTGTATTTGGAACTTGGTTTGCTGTACATAAGACAAAAGATCTAATCAGTAGAATTGAGAACGAACTCAAGACTAAGGAAACGAATTAGGCTTAGTAAGGAAAATGAGATCAGGGGTGAAAATGCTTCTAACAAGGTTTCTTTCCCTTTCATGTTTATGTTATGAGTTGTCATGGATCGAGTATGCATCCTGGATTAGACACAGTACTTAGAGTCACAAGTAATCCCAAGCTAACCCATGACATAGCATACCACTAACATATTAGAATTAAATAGAGATATGAACGGAAGCTACTGAAGTTTAAGAAAATCTTTTCAGAAATAGATAGAATCATTAAAAATTTGAGTCTTAAAAACACGATAATAATAAATCAATTGAAACTGATACTTATTTGTCTGAAAGCCTCTATTGACTAATGAGTTGCTAGGACAAGCTCCTTGCCAACTCTAAATTGAAAATTGGAAATGGCAATAAATTAAATAAAGGCTCTGGTCCTTGAAAGATGAGGACTCACCACTATCCAACGAATTTGCTTGGATATCGTCGGTAAAAGGCTGTTTGTGATGTTGAGATTGGGTACTTGAGCCTTATTATAAAACGATATAGCACATAGAGAGTATGCGATCAGTACTTAGAATATCACGAAAATGTGAGATGTAAATAAAACACTTAGGCATACTAGTAACTCATAGGCGAATTGAAATAACATGCAAAGACCACTATGATGAAATCATAAATATAGCAAATAGTCTCACCTATATGAGAATACTGTAAGAACTGATAAAATGAGTTAAAATCATACACATATTCTAAAAATCTGATTGGCGAAGAGGATTGGGTGAGGACTACATTTGTACGGTATTGTGGAGAGCTTATAATCGAGATATAACCACGTGAGCGTCGTAGAGTTTGATGTATACACACCTTATTGAAAGAACCCCTTTGTACCTTGCCGAGGTATAGTGGTTGAGCTATGTGATCACTATCTAGGGCCCGTGGGGCTAATAACCTACGGTAGCATGTAGTTTTAGGGTAGATCTGTAGAATCTCGGCTAAGCTCAATGCTAAGTGCTACTCCCCGCCAAGTCCTAATTATAACTAGAGGCTGATTAGCTTAGAAACTGGTGTCCCAAGGCTAAGTCATAACTACTTATTTGGAAGTGTCCTGAGAGCATAAAGAAACTGATAATTGAAAATCTTTGGTTTGCTATGACATCGAGCTTCTTTATCTGAAAGTGTCATGATAGTCTAAGAGACACTAAACATGCGATAGCGATGTCTTGAATATCTTTGATACTTGACAATATTTCTATGTGGTATCTTGAGAATGCTGAAAATACTGTAATGCACATTTGCATTTCTATGAGAAAATCGTGCATACATGACCAATTCATGCAATTTAAGACGTGCTAGTTTTATAATTAGAAGCTCTATGAAGAATCAAGGTTCAAGTTCAAGTTCAAGTAATACATCTTTGTATAGTTGAAAATACCATCATGAATATACAAAAATTCTAATCACTTAGAGAAAATTTGGCATCATAGAGGAAGTAGGGAAATTCAGTCAAAGAAAATCCTAGGTCATGATTTTTAGAAAAGGATTTATGGTTAGGGTTTGCTGAAATATTGGGACACAAGAGTAAAAGAAGACCCTTGTTGAAATCCCATATACGAAAAGAAAACACCTAAGAAGAAGCTCAAATTTACGAGTTGGAAGACCTAGTTCTTGCGGGGAAAATTCCTAAGCTTTTATGCACTGATCTTGAGAGCTAAGTGAGAAAATGAGGGGAGAGAATCGACTAACTCCTTTAAGCCTTGAATATTTACCCCAAAATGACATAGTTTTAGAAATTAAAATAGCAAAAGTTACAAAAATGTCCCTAGAAAGTCTAAAAAACTGTTCGTCAAGATCCAATGAGTGAGACTACGAGTCATTGGTTGTGACCGTGACTCATTGGGAACAGTCGTTGGTCCTGTGTTTGAAAACCCAATTTTTGGATTTTGACCAACGGACAGAAAGGACGACCCTTTAGATGCAACAACGGTTCATTGAATCGATCGTGGTCACTGGAAGGATTTGACATAAACTCTGAACTTCTCCCAATGGACAAATAGAATGACCCATTAGATGAACAAAGATTGTTGTTTCCACCTATTTTCACTGGAGGATTTTAACACTTCATGGATCTCATTCAATGGCAATAGGGCGAGTCGTTATATCTCCAATGACTGCATCAATGGCTCATTGTTTGGGGGAAGGATTTGATATGTTTCTGGACTTGGTCACAATAGTCGACATGACGACTCGTTACTTCATACAATGAGTCTTTCTATGTCTCATTACTTCTTGAGGGAGAATTTATAGAAACCAACAAAGACTCTTACGTCGGGTCTGGTTTTAACAATGACCTTCGTCGAGCGAGTCATTACAGTATAAGTTTTGGTCACTACTAGTTTTCATTCTATGTTTGGGCTTTAGTCTTAGGAACTTTTAGGGTGTTACAATATCTCCCCTTAGGAACATTAGAATATCGAATGAAGACTAAGTAAGTTGGAAGGATAGGGAAAAAGGCGCAATCTAGAACTAAAAACTATAAGCTTGAATACGAAAAAGTGGCTAACTCCAAAATGAGATATACATGCTAAATGAATTCATGCACTAAGACATGAGTAGAATTTATGAGCATGAAACTGAATAGAGTACTAAGGAGGAATTTAATGCACGATGTTTGAAGCTAAGCTAGAGGAAAAGGTAAGGATATCTGGCCCTCATATCTGCTTTGGCTTCCTGTACGGCTCCCGCCCAGCAACTGATTTATCTATAAAACATTTACTAAAGTGACCTCCTTATTCCTCAACTTACAGAACCTGATGGTCTAGAATCTAAACTAGAAACTCTTCGTAAGAGAGACTATCCTTTAAGCCAACACTCTCTAAGGGCATAAATGAAGTCGGATCTTGATGCATTTCTTCAATAGAGACACATGGAAGACCGGATGCACCGATGCTAACTCCACAGGAAAATCGCTCATAGGCCATATTGCCGATGCGTCTCAAAAAAATTATGTAAGGGCCAACATATCTAAGAATGAGATTTCTTTTCTTCTGAACGTCATCACCCTTTTCATAGGTGAAATCTTGAGATATACCCAATGTCACAATAAACTCTAGCTCCTTTCTCCTTATACATACGATTCTATCGGCTTTATGAGGCATTTTTAGCCATTCTCTGATAATGAACCTTCTTCATGGATTCATGTACTAAATCAGGCCCTTTTAGGGTAGCTTTACCAATCTCAAACCTATAGGAGACCTATATCTCCTACCGTATTTAATGCCTCGAATGAGGCCATCGAATATTAGGTAGTAGAAATTTGTTATTGTATGCAAACTCATTAAGAGGTAGATGATCGTCAAAATGCCTTGAAATAGATCATGAAGACCTCAACATATTCTCAGTACGAATAGTACGCTCCAGTACGACCATTTGTATGCATGGATGGAAAGGCATGTGAGCTTAGCTTTTGAGTACCATGTTCCTTAAATGACTTTACCAAAAAGTGCAAGGTGGGCTTGAGTACTCCTATATGAAATGATCTCAAGGGACTCCTTGTAGTCTGACTAACTCTTGGATGTATAGTCTAGCATATTCCTCTGCTGAATCTGGTCTTAACTTGTAGGAAATGTGCGACTTAGTCATCCCAGATCTACAACCACCCAAATTGAGTCATCTTTGTCGTGTGTCTGGGGTATACTTGTAACAAAATTCATGTTCACTTCTTCCACTTCCAAGTAGGAATGCTGATATCTTGGGTCATACCTCCGCGTCTCTAATGGTCAACCTTGACCTATTGGCGGTTTGGACACTTAGCGTAAGTGCAATGTCTTTCTTCATGCCATTCCACATTAAACTTCCCATAGATCACAACACATCTTGGTATGCACAGGTGAAGTACCTAGAAGTAATGAGCTTCCATTAGTATCCATTGCCTTAAATCATCTATATGCGGAGCACACAACACTGCCCTTGGTAATGAAGCACACTATCTCCCCCATTGGAGAATGCTTCCACCTCTTTCTTTAGGACGACTTCTTTCAGCTGAGTAGGATTGGGTCTTCATCTTGCTTTGACATAACCTCACCACAAGGGAGTATTATGACCCATTCTGGACTACAACTCCACCTTACGCTGAATCCGCCAGAATGGACTCCTAATCGAGCTAGTTTGTGCACATCCTTTGCCTGCTCCTTTTTACCATCCTCAATATGAGCAACACTACGCATAGACATCCTGTTGAGTGTATCACCCTTTTCCATTGGCTTTGCAGGTGATACTACATGCTCATATCATAATCTTTCCAATAATTCTAGAGCATCTCCTCTGACAAAGATTCAAATCCTTTTATTTGAACACACACAACGAGGCTTTTGTGGTGTTAAAAACATCCAAATGAAATCCATAAGAGTTGTGCCTCAAATCTTTCAAGGAATATACTCACTGCTTTTTGCCTCTCCAGAATCTTGGAGTGGATAGTTCTTCTCATGAGCCTTGAGCTATACGGAAGCATAATCTATAACTTTATCATGCTGCATCAAGAAACACATCCAAGGCCATGTCTGAGAACATCATAATAGAACATAAGCCCATCTGAACCTTCGCGGGGTCAAAATTGGGGCTATAGTGAGTCGAGTCTTCAACTTCTAAAACCTCTTCTCCTACATCGGACACGAAACTTTACCTTCTTTTGAGTTAGTACGGCCAAATGAGAGACAATGTAGGAGAAATCTTCCACAAACCATACGCAGTAACTGGTTAGGCCTAAGAAACTCTGATGTCTAATGAAGTAGGTCTTAGCGATCCTTAATTGTCACGCACTATCTTTTGAGGATCTACTTGAATACCGCCTTTGGAGACCACATGACCGAGGAATGCCACTTATTTTATCCGGAATTTCCACTTGTTTGAATTTAGCAAACAATTGGCGCTCCCTAAGGTACAAAACTATCTCAGTGGTTTGCATGTTCCTCCTCTATTCTTGAGTAGACGAGAATATAGATAGACAATAATGAACATTTGTAGGTATGGCTTGAGTACCCTATTCATCAAATCCATAAAAGCTGCGGGAGATCATTAGTCAAAAGACATGACTATGAATTTGTAGTGACCATACTTAGTCCTAAAAGCTATTTTTGAAATGTCACATTCTTTGACCAGAGCTAATGGTATCTTGATATGAGATCTACCTTGGAAATATAGCTAGCTCCACACAGGTTAGTCGAACAAGTCATTGATCACAGATAAAAGATATCTATTCTTGATGACCTTATTCGGCTAATGGCTGTGATGCATGTTCTGAGCGTACCGTCCTTCTTTCACATGAATAGGATTAGGGCACCCATTGGAGGGAGATCTTTGGTGTCACAACAAGTTCACACCTTGGCGTAACATGGGACAAGGAATTAGAAGGCTCAAGTCGACCTATGACATTATCATAGCGCCCACTTAACATGGAAAACATCCTAACAACATGAACAAGAGAATAAATACAAGAATCTAATATGAACTATAAAGACCAATTAACCATAATTAGATACAATGATGGATGCACATGCCGAACATGCACAGAAACCCTTCTATTAAACTAATGATTCTTTGAGACAAACTGACTAACTCTAAAGTACGAGCGAAACCATAGGAAAATATGAACATAATCACATCCTCAGAGGATGAGGACTCACCAAGAGCTGCTAAATAGGGATGAAGCGTATCTAACCCCGAGGCCGAGTCGGAAACTGAATCTATATCATAAAATGATATAGCACAAAAGAATGTGCGGTCGGTACTTGGAGATATGCAGGCATGGGGGAAATAACATAACAATTAAATAAACAAATATACGACAAGGATTTAATCAAATACATCAACATAATTGCCTCATCATTCTATTCACATGCTTTATGATTCACAAACACAGATACATACATGGAACTTCTTTTTGAATCTTATTTGTATAATATTTTAGAACTCATGCATAAGGGGTCAAGTTACGAACATTTAATGATGCAAAATATGAAGTTAGCATCACATACTGTACTGGATCATTATTGATAACTGAGACTGATCATCATCTTATTAAGCCATTATAATCATTTGGGTCATGCGGCCGAGATCATGCGCGTCATCATTAAGGGAGTCTCTGTTACACCGTAAATTCTCAACATGTAGATGGCATATTCGCGTATTGGTTAAGCATATTTGAATACCATACATGCTAGGAAAAGGCCCGGGGGAAAGACCGGATAAGAGACTCGTCGAACCATCGCTCGGGAGGCGGGCGGGCCTCGCGATGGCAGCGTACCATGGAGGAGGGCCTCCACGCTGGCAACGTGTCACGGAGAATACCGCCGGCCAGAGTATATAAGCCCTCACTTCCCGGTTTTAATGATATAATTCCTATAAATTCCATAGAAACCGAGTGAAAACGAAGAACAAAGATTCCTTACAATATTTATCAGAATTACGCCATCAAACACGGTCCAAACTCAAATTAACTCCGAATACGAGGTATTAAGCGGCCAAGGAGCATTCCTACGGATTTAGTTTCGTGAAATTCGGCCGGCGAATCGTCGTGCTAGCGAGTTAAGGTAAGTAGAATTGCTCCAAATTAGTGTCAATATACTCCTAGCCCTAAAGTGAGTATTTCTCCCTTACGGACTTTCGAGAAATAGCGAGTTTTAGGCCGTTTTTCGATAGGCCAAAGTTTGGGCTATATATATATTAAAAGTGATATTTCTTTCAGAATATTAACGTATTTAGTTCTAATTGACATATATATATGAATGCGGTTAGGAGAAATAGCGGAATGCTGACCCAGGCTACGCCAATTAGTCGGGTGTCCAAGAGCGAAGGTATGTAAAGCTAGTTCCTTCGCAGAGTGTGGTCGAGTATAGCAAATGGTGTGAACTATAGAAGAAAGAATTCAAAGTCGAGTATTAAGTCCGGTATGAATTCGGCAAGCATGTTTATGTTATTATAGTTTGTATTGAGAATAAAAGTTAGTAAACGATATCGGGCAGTCGAGATAATATCTCGAGATACGGTATAACTTCAGTATGAGAATCGATTTAACGCATAAAGAGCTGAATAAAGTAGAATGTAGATAGTATTTTGAAGTTGTTTCCATGCTTGCTATATGTGATTATTATTTTGATACCTATTTGTGCTATGAGGGCACCCTAGAGTTTCATTGTGTCTCCCGGGGTTAATAGCTGTGTCGACTCACCCACGAGAGGGTGAGAATACGACACTCCAAGGAGTAGCATACCGTCTGATAGGACGAAGATGGGATTGACATTCCCCATATGAAGTGATCGGCATAACGATTATAACTTACCATCCAAGCGCTTTGCTTTGAGAGGCGATTCTGATTCTGATTCCTGATTACAGTTTACAGATATAGGAGTCCTCCGGACTCGGATACGGTCGTCAGGGGCGAGAGATCCCAGGCTGCATACTACGGGGGTTGGCAAAGGTGCTTTCCGTAGTTGGTAAGTGAGTAGAGTGATTTACTTTTTGGATGGTTTTGACACGAGTAGGGGTATATAGATTGTGTGTTGGTTGGCACCTTCCGGCTTATGGGGGGCTGGTATAGGTCCTTGTATGTTATATATGTATATACATGATATCTATTAGGTGATAGGCAATTAGCCATGGCTGACGGTATGCTTCACACTTACCTTCGATACGAGATAAGCTTATTTTCGAATTCCGCCGGTCAAGCTTGATTTCATATACTTTATGCTATTACAGATGCTAGTATTGTTGTTCATATTAGTTGTTCAGTTTGCTTTACATACTGTGGCGTACGGTGATGCGCGCCCGTTTGGCGGCTGCATTACTTACTGCGGTACCTATAGACGAAGGCGATCCTCGTGATCCTATCAGTAGCCAGTCATCGGCTCTCTCTGTCATCTAAGACATTATTTAGAGTTTATATCATTTTTCTTTTGTTTTATAGTACGGGTAGGTCGGGGCCCTGTCCCGACCATTTTATCGATATTCGTAGAGGCTTGCGATTGTGTATATATCTCCCTATGGTTAGTTGTGCGGTCGTGTGGGAAGCGTGGTATGTTTAGTTGTTTATATATTGGCAGTGTGAGGCCTTATCCAGTTAGTATTGGTGACCTTGTTGGTCCACGTAGCTGTTAGCATCTGTTATTTGATTCGGAAGTAACTAGTCGGCATGGTGGCCTTGTCGGCCCGCATAGTTTCCCTTATATTAAAGAGATTAAGTTGGCTGTTTACATTTGTTGTGAGGTGGCTATAGGCCTAGCGGCCGGGTTGTATTTACAGTTGCTATATAGCCCCGTTGATTCCGTGAATCAGGATTCCGTGAATCAGAGTTAGAGCCAGCCAGGCACTAGAAGTGCTTAGGCTTAGCAGTCCAGCAGTTCAGGTCCTAGTAGGGCACCAGGTGCCAGTCATATCCCCCAAGGCGCGGCGTGACAGTCTCTCTCTACTATGGAGGATCCCGACTGTACTAGGGAGTCACTCTTTACTATGGAGGATCCCAAATGATGCTAGGGAGTCACTCTCTACTATGGAGGATCCCGACTACTGCTAGGGAGTCACTCTCTATTATTGAAGATCCCGTCTGCTGCTAGGGAGTCACTCTCTACTATTAAGGATCCCGATTGCTGCTAGGGAGTCACTCTCTACTATGGAGGATACCGACTGCTGCTAGGGAGTCATTCTCTACCATTGAGGATCCCGACTGATGCTAGAATTTGAGAGGTACTAGCCTGACATTATATATATATCTCGTCTATTCTACTGCAGCTAGTCAGAAACATGAACATACTCTCATTTCTTCATACATCATTCATTCAAAAGGTCTGGAGATAATTTCTACTAACAACAAGCCAAACATTCGGGAATTATCATTCTCAAGCTTTATCATCATAACTTTTATCATCATAAAGTCATACCATTATTTCTTCATAGGTCTTATATTAATGAGCATCTTTAGTTTCACATCATGCATACTACTTTCTCATCATTAAATTTCTGGCTTCATATTAATTAGCATGTATCATAGAGACATTCATAACACATATATTCAATTCATACTTCAACATGCATACATTGATTCATATAATCTAGATTTACAGGAAGCTACGTGCTTACTCATATCTCAACATATACAATGAAATCATGTGAGAAGTGTACATCTTCATTTCATAAAACCCATTTCATGATTTATTCCAATTCATGAGAAGAATGCATTAGATAAGCCATTATCATAAATTTACTTCTTACCCAATTAATTCACTCAAGACATAGGGACGTGCATATTTTACTTTCAATTATTCAAGTCCATGAACTCTAATTTAATCTCATCACATCTATCATTGACATATCCAAATTCTCATGGGTAATCATATAATCATCACATATTAAACATGGATGCAAGGGATTTATGATAATTAAATGAACAATGACAAAACCTTATTTAAAACTCAAATCATTCATGGAGAACATGTCATAACTCCACATATTTCATCAACCAACACATAATTCAAGGTACCCCAATCATTTTACGTCGTACTTATCTCATAGTCACACCCGATCTTGAAATTTAAAGAGTCGTAGGAATATTCACCATCAATTTAAAATTCTAGGTCATGCATATTCTAGAATAGTAGAAATTAGGAATTTTAAATGAAAACATTTTTGGGGCACAAGGATGGAAGAGTATCCTTGTTGAAAACCTGCATACCTGGTAGAAGAACCCTGCTCTAAAATCCCCTTGAAGCTTGATGAATACCTTGGTGAAGTACTTGAATCTTAAGAAGAGAGAAGGAGAAGAACTTTGAGAGATATCTTGAGAGAATGAGGGTTTAGGCTTATAGAAACCCTTAAAACGTCCCAAACATTATGCAAAACGACTTAGTTTAAGAGTTAAAATCATAGGAGTTTACAAGAATTCCCCTGAAGAAAATTGGAAATTTTCCCAAATTTGGAGACACGACTCACGTAATGAGTCATCGTCCCATCTAATGACTCGTCATCTCGCTCGTTAAGCACACTGGAAATTTCACACGGTTTTATCATTATTCAAACCACGACCAACGTAACGGGTCGTTACTCCACCCAACGACTCGTCAAAACCACTCGTCAAGTGCACTGGAAGATAAACTTCAAAACTTCAGCTTCCTCATCTCACGATTAACATGACGAGTCGTTGCTTCCTTTAACGACTCGTCAGGTCCACCCATCATGTACACTGGATCTTCCTTCATGGTCTTAGCTCCTTCCTCCTAACGACTGACATGACGAGTCATTGCCTCACCTAACGACTCGTCACATCCTTCTGTCAACTACACTTCTTAAGGCTTAACTGGGGACCTAGCCCTCTATCCAACGACCAACCTGACGAGTCATTTCTAGGCAAGATGACTCGTTAGGTCATCCGTCATACCTGAGTTAACCATGCCTCAAAACTATTTTCCCACAGGGCTAACCACGATCCGTTAGGCCTCCTACGAGTCATTCCCCAACTCATTCTGCACAAAACTTCCCTTTTTGGTCTGCTTTCTTTCCTTAAGCCCGAAATCTGATCTTAGAAACATTCGAGGTGTTACAGCTGGGTCTGATGGAACTCTTATCTAAGAGGTCCTTCAGTTGTACCTTTAGCTATTTAAGCTTAGATGGAGCTATTCTGTAAGGAGGAATTGACATAGGTTGGGTATATGGGAGAAAGTCTATGCCAAAGTCTATTTTTCGCTCAAGAGGGACTCTGAGAAGATCTTCGAGAAACACATTTGGGAACTCATTTATGACTGAAACTGACTAAAGAGTTGGGGCTTCGAAACTAGAATCCTTGACCCTAACCAAGTGATAAATGTACCCTTTTTAGATTATTTTACCAGCCTTAAGGTATAAGATAAACCGACTCTTAGGCGCTGAAGTACTATCCTTCCTATCTAGGATTGGTTCGTTAGGAAATCTAACGACTTTGGTTCTGCAGTCAACTAATGCATATCAAGAGTGTAGCCATTCCATGCCAAGAATGAGGTCAAAATCAACCATATCTAACTCTACTGGATCAACTGTGGTGACTTTATGTAACAGTGTGACCAGACAGTTTCTATATACCCGACTGGATCTAACTGACTCACCAACTAGAGTAGAGACTGAAAATAGCTCTGAGAGAATTTTCAGACTAATATCAAACTGGACTGCAATGTAAGGAGTCATGAAAGAAAATGTGGCTCTTGGATCTTGTAAAGCATAAATATTTGTCTGAAAGAGGCATAACATATTAGTGACTATGTCAGATGAGTTCTCTTAGTCCTGATGGGAGGATAGGGCATAAAATTGATTCTAGCGTTGAATGCCACTTGTACATGAGGTAGTACCCTACTAAGCTGAGCGACCTGACAGAGCTGCTGATGTAGTGTATTGGGCCTTCCCCTGTCCTACTAACAGGAAATCTCTCAACTTGTGACCTAGCTGGCCACAACCAAAACAACCCTCCTTTCCCAGACGACGCTTACCTGGACGATTTTTACCATACTTAGGACATACCAAAAAAGTGTGGCTGCTAGATATATGGCTCTGAGACTGGGAGCCTGATGCTCCACCACTTTGATCTTTACAAGGCCTGGAAGAAGGAGCATTGGCTGAAGAGGGTGCTGGAGGTCTCTATTGCTGCTACTGGGGGTGATTACCACCACCCGACCTCTGCTGGGAATACTCAAACTGACCTATTCTCATCCTCTTACTCTCCCTTTTTATCTTAGTAATAATTAGAAGGTGAAACTGATACTATACTGTCTGAAAGCCTCTACTAACTGATGAGTTATTGGGACAAGCTCCCCCAAGCTAGGTCTAAAGTCTGAAAACTAGAAATAATAATAAAGGATCCGATCATCGAAAGATGAGGATACACCCCTATCAACTGTTGGATATCGCCGGTGAAGCTAGCTGTGATGCTAAGACTACGTACCTGAGCCTATATCATATAACGATATAACACATAAAGAGTATGCAATTAGTACTTAGTATATACTCAATATGTGAGATTTAAAATAAAACATAGGCATACTAGTAACTCATAAACTGAACTGAAATAACATGTAAAGACTCTATCTGAAATCGTAAATAGAACAAATAGTCTCACCTATATGAGAATACTATAAGAACTGATAAAATGATTTATGGTCATAAGCATATTCTAAAATCTGATAGACGAGATTGGACTGAGGACTCTTATTGTACGATACTCTGGAAGATCCTATAACCGACATATAACCATGTGAGCTAGACGTGGAGTTTGATGTATACGCCCCATCGAAAAGAGCCTATTGTACCTTTCCAGGATATAGTGGTTGAGCTGTGTGATCACTATCTAGGGACCATTCGGGATAATAACCTACAGCAACAAGTAGTTTATGGAACCTGGGTGCACTGAACCTTGGCCAGCTCGATGCTAAGTGCTACTCCCAGCTGAATTCCTAATTATAACTAGCGGAACTGATTAGCTCGAAACTGTTGTCCCAAGGCTAAGTCATAACTACTTATCTAAAAGTTTTCTGAGAGCCTAAAGAACCTGATAACTGAAAATACTAGTGTTCTATGACTTTTCAAAGCTTCTTTATTTGAAAGTGTCATGGTATTCTAAAGAACACCAAACATGCTGATAAACTGATAATACTAAATATACTGAATACTAACAATATTGCTATGATGGAGCATATTGAGAATGCTGAAAATACTGTAAAGCACATTTGCACATTTCTATGAGAAAATCATGTATACGTGAAAATTCATGCTAATTTAAGACATTACTAGTTTTATAATTCAACTATATGAAGAATCAAGCCAAGTTAAAGTTCAAGTTCAAGTGAAAGTGAGACATACTATATAGCTGAAAATACCATCATGAATATACGAAAGTTTCTAATCATGAAAGTCTGGCCTCATAGAGGAAGTAGGGGAAATTCAACAATCAAAAGAATATCCCTAGGTCATATTTCTAAAACGGCTTTATGGCTAGGATTTGCTAAAATATTGGGACACAATGGTGAAAGGAGACCCTTGTTGAAGTCCCATATACCTGAAAAAGAAAAACCCTGAGAAGAATCTCGAATTTCTGAAGTTGCAAGAAGAACACTAGTTCTTGCTGGGGAGAATTCCTTAGCTTTTACGAAGTGATCTTGAGAGCTAAGTGAGAAAATGAGGGAGAAGAATCCCTGTAACCCTTGAATATTTAACAAAAAACAACATAATTTAGGAATTGAAATAGCAAAAATTATAAAAATGCCTCAGGAGAAAAGTCTGAAAAACTGTCTGTCAGGATCTAATGGATCGGTTGTTGTGACCAGTCATTGGTCCTGGGTTTGAAAACTCAGTTTTTGGATTTTGACCAACGGATGGAAAAACGACCCGTTAGATGCAATAATGGGTCGTTGAATCCAGTTGTGGTCACTGGAATGATTTTAAACAAACTCTAAACTTCAACCAACGGATAGACAGTATGACCTGATAGATAAAAAAAAGGTCATTGTTTTCACCTGTTGTCACTGGAGGGATTTTAACACTTTCTAGATCTCATTTAATGACTTGATAGGATGTTTGTTACATCTCCCAATGACTCATCGTCTGGCTCATTATTTCGGGGGAGGATTTAACAAGTTTCTGGACTTGGTCCGAACAATCGACATGACAACTTTTTACTTTGTCTCATTATTTCTTGAGGGATAATTTATAAAAACCAACAACGACTCTTTTGATGGGTCGTTGGTTCTGACAATGACTTGTTGGATGAGTCGTTCTGAGGTAAAATTTTCTGGTCCCTACTAGTTTTCATTCTAAGTCTGAGGTTTAGTCTTAGAAACTTTTGGGGTGTTACAAAAGTATGTAAGGCTGAAAAAAACTCCCTAATTTTTCTCTCTTAAGAAGAATGTCAAATTTGCGAGCTTTCGATTTCCAAGGTCCCATCAAACCTTATCTATGCATCTGGTTGAAACTCTTGGGTCTTCTGCATCTTTTTATGATCTTTTTGAGTCTAGAATACATGTGTTTATATACTAAGTGTTATCTTAACATGTTATATGCTCTCACTTGCAGTTGTATGCTACAAAGGAGGTCTACTTAGGCTAGAGTGCTATGATTTCTCATTTGTTATGCTAGGTATGTTAGATTAGCTTAGTGTAAGCTATATTAGTTTTATTTATGAAGATGATATGAGACTTACAACCTTACCTCTGACCTAATAAGTTTGGTGGATAGATTGTCCTTTGGCATATTCAATGATTGAGACTTATGACCTCACTACCGATCTGGTACGTTTGGTGGGCAGTTGTCTTTTGGCATATTTGATGATATGAGACTTATGACCTCACCATTGACCTGGTACATCTGGTGGACTTTTGTCCTTTGATATATGAGACTTACAACCTTATCACTGACTTGGCACATTTGGTGGGCCGTTGTCCCTTAGTTATAAGACCTCCAAAATAGACCCCTCGGCAGGGGCAGTATTTGCTCGATTTAGTTGGACCAGTATTTAATAATGAATTATGGATCTTATTTGTAAGATGTTGTGACTTGAAGATGTGTCCTACTTGGTTATATTCATGTAATGTTTTACATTTAGCTCCGGTATCAGTTTCTATATTCTTTGCTGGCTCCTATCTTTTCTCTGACCTTCAGTATTTTAGATATACTTATATTTTCAATTGCAACCTTTCATACCAGTACATTTCATTTATACTAACGCGTCTTTGCCTGGGGACCTTTTTTTCTTGCAAGCATACTATAGTTACCGGTAGAGGCTTAGACCGTCAGAAGTAGTTGGAGCCAAAGTTCAGCAGGATAATGGTATGCTCCCCTATTCCATGATCCATGTCCTAGAGTTATTTTACTTTTGAGTTTTGTATATAGTTTGGGTAGGTTGGGGCCCTGTCCCATGCATTTCAGTTTATTACTCTCTAGAGGCTTGTGTGGACTAGTTGTATAGCTGTTCTGGTTGTATTTCCTTGTCATCCTTCCATTGTGTAGTTTAGCTTATTATAGCCTGTTCAGCCTTCCAGTTACTTTTTTTTATCATCGAGACCGTGGTAGGTGCCATAGTCGCCCTTTATGCTATAGTTATAGATGTTATATAGCCGATTTATCGATCACCTCTTAGTCGAGTGTTAGTTATGCCCTCCCCCAGTTTTGGGGCATGATAGACTTGGTACCAGAGCGAAGTCGTGTCCCAGAGAGTCCATAAAGTTATGTTTAGTAGAGTCTTGCTTATGGGTATGTTGTGCACCATACTTATAATCAAGAGGCTACAAGGCATTTAGGGTTTTTTTTCACTTTTTTTACTAATAGTTCATGCATTAGAGAGAAGTCATAAGTATTGCAATATCTAAATCATGCTATTATTTTAGAGTATGCTGGTGACGAGGAATATGACTATGCAGTTGATCAGTACAGCTGCGGGAGAGGGTACCATTCGACCTCCAGTGGATCAGGGAGATAGATTAGAGGCTCAGGGTGAGTCTCCTACCCCAGATATTATAGTTCCTCTAGCCCCAGTTAGGATTACTAAAAGATAGAAAGTTCCTCCCTTCCTAGAGATACATGTGGGTGATAGAGTGGCAGACCCTCCTGCACCTATGGCACCCCCGCTTGGTCTAGAAGGACAGGGTCAGGAGGGAGCTGTTCAGTTGATGGCTTGTATAGCCACTGGTTAGGAGCGACAGTTGGAGGAAATAGAGGGGCATAAAGGGTAGGTGAGTCCAGATATCGTGAGCTCTTAAGCTCGAGCCTTCCCGTATTTACCAGATCAGACCTGAGTGAGGATCCTCAAGACTTCATTGATCAAACATATAGGGTATTGAATGTGATACAGGCTATAGCGACTGAAAGAGTTGAGTTAGCAGCCTTAAACCTATGTGGTATGGCTATATTACGGTATGAGGCTTGGACTCGATCCAGAGAAGCCGATGCACCGCCAATTGAGTGGGAAAAGTTATGATGTAGGGCATATTTATGCACTTATTTTCTTATCTATGTTTTGAGAATAAATTATGTGTTCTTTCTTTGGTTTTGTATGATATTTGTGGAAAAAAGCTGATGCACATGATTAGATGTTTCAAGTATTAAAGTGACGATTTGGGCTTAATTGTGGTTAAAAAAGAAGCAAGTATGGAAAAACGGGGTTTAGGAAATAAGTATGATGGAAGATGGCAACGAACAAGCATAACAGTGCTATGTCCTACGCGATGCACATGCAGATTGGTGCATAGAGTAGTGCGGCGCGCCGACATGTTGGTGCATTGGCTTACGCGATGCCCAGACAATGTTTGGACGACCAGGATTCCAATCCTAGTTTGAGTAGTAACAGAAGCTGCAAAACCCAATCCCAATCCAAATAGGAACAATGAAGTCTTAATCTACTACTATATATACTCCTTCTTAATATGCTTTAGGCGTGCACTTTTCGGGAAAAACATTGTGGAATTTAGTGTCAAGTTTGCACAATTCATACTTTATGATTTTTTGTAATTACTAAGTCAAATATTTGTTGAGTAGTTCATCAAGTTCTTGTGATTCTACATAGATTTGGAGATTTGTTAAACAATTTCATACTATTTTAAGCATTTCATTATGATTTCTTCTACATCTTATGTTATTGTTTTCTCAAACATGAGTGGCTAAATCTCTTGAGCTAGGATTATGGGACCATGATTGATTAATGGAAGTAGGCAAAATAAAATAGTGATTCTTGAATGGTAAATTGAGTGGATTATTATTCTCTTTATTTTAATGAGTTTTAGCAGTTGTAGACGTTGAAGCGTGCCTATATCTTCAACTTGCTCAACCAATGAGGTTGAAGTCAGGAAAAGAGAATAATAGTGGAAATTTGAGGCTACCAACCCTCATCTAATTAACTTGAGCTCTAGCCGAGGATAATTAATCCAAGATCGATGGCGAGAGCAAATATAAACACCTAAAGTCCAATAGGATTTAGGTGAAATTCATCTATGTAGGTCCAGAGACGTTAGATGAACTTAATCGTCAGTCTTACACAAAATTTACTAGGATAGATCACTAATAAAATAAGCCTACTATGTTATGAAATCATGGGGAACAAAATCCTAGTTTTGTCTCAATAATTTGATAACAACTCATCATAGTTTAAGATTACTTTTTTCTTTTATTTGCAACCCCCTTTTTTAATTATTGATTACAAGTTAATTTACTCATCGAAAATATATTATTTCTTTCTTATTCCTTGTGGGATCGACCTCAACCTAGTTGGGTTACTATATTTGACAGCTACCGCTTTATACTTCATTGCAAGGTGTAATTTGGGCATGATCAAGTTCTCAGATGCCTTTATACACCAGTATCTACCCCAGGAGCTTCGACAGGCTCAAGCTGAGAAGTTTTTTCTCCTAGAGCAGGGCAGTATAAGTGTGCGCGAGTATAACCTTCAGTTTAATTCTTTGGCCAGGTATGATCCTCACATGGTTTAGATGACGGAGGATAGAGTTTATTGGTTTGTGAGAGGACTAGGGCCTATCATAGCTCGTGACTGTTTGAGGGTATCTACTTAAGAGCATATGGACATTGCGTGAATTCAAGTTTTCTCCCAAAGGGTAGAGGATTTGGTTCACTAGTTATGGGATGCTCGGAGACAACAGGAGCAAAGGAAGAGTTCTAGGACTGTGGGCCCTTACAGAGGGCCACAAAGTGACCCAGGGGCTCATTGTCTCAAAAGTCAATTAGACTATCAGGGATTACCCCACCTCAACTTCGGGGACAAAGGAGAGACCAGGGCCCAACTCCGTCTAGCTCTCGATATTAGGAGCAAGAGGGGAAGGGGAGAGCATCAGTGCCGCCTTGTACTTAGTACGGGAGGTCCCACTTAGGTCCGTTCCATCAGGGGAAAAACATATTTTATCATTATGGGCAGCCAGGGAACTTTATGTGGGATTTACAAGATAGGGCCGCGGTAGATCGATGTGACCTAATAGATCAGCGGTTGCTTCATCATCCTCAATTAGACCTCCCAAACCTAGTCCTCAGCTTTCAACAGTCCATGGCAGAGGAAGAGGGAGAGAGGCTTCTAGTTCCGGGGCAACTCGAAACCAATTTTATACTTTGGGCGGTTGACAGGACCAGGAGGCATCACTTGATGTTATTACGGGTACTTTGATTATTCATTATCATGCAGTATTTGCCTTGATTGATCCTGGTTATACACTTTATTAAGTTACACCATTAGTTACGAGTCTTTTTGAGACGATCCCTAAATTATTGTTTAGACCATTTGTTGTATCTATGCCAATTGGCAAATCTGTGTTGGCTAGATGGGTTTACCAAAATTGTGTAGTGTTGGTATATGATAAACTGACCGTAGCTGATTTAGTTGAGCTTGAAATGGTTGATTTTGATGTCATTATGGGTATAGATTGGTTGACAACGTATTGTGCTAATGTAAATTGTAGGACCAAAGTTGTTAGAATCCATTTTTCCAGTGAGCCAATTTGGGAGTGGCAAGGTAATGCTGCTACACCTAAAGGTAAATTTATTTCATATCTTAAGGCTTACAAGTTGATATCCAAAGGTTGTATTTCTCACTTAGTTAGGGTAAGAGATTTGGAACATGAACCTACAACTCTCGAGTCAGCTCCTGTCATAAACGAGTTCCCAAAAGTTTTTCCATATGATTTTCCTGGAATCCCTCCTGAAAGGGAGATAGACTTTGCTATTGATTTTCTTCTAGGTACTCAACCGATATCCATACCTCCGTACATAATGGCCCCAGAAAAGTTCAAAGAATTAAAGGAGCAGTTGAAGAATTTTTTTAGAAGGGTTTTATCCCGGTTAGTGTGTCGCCGTGGGGTGCACCAGTATTGTTCGTGTGGAAAAAAGATGAGTCGTTAAGAATATGCATTGATTATAGGCAGCTGAACAAGGTAACCATTAAGAATAAATATCTTCTTCCTAGGATTGATGATTTGTTTGATTAGTTACAAGGTTCCAGATGCTTTTCGAAGATTGATTTGAGGTTTGGATACCATCACTTAGAGTAAGGGAGGTTGATATCCTAAGACTGCTTTCAAGATCCGGTATGACCATTATGAGTTTCTGGTGATGTTATTTGGGATTACCAATGCCCCAACGAATTTTATAGATATGATGAATTAGGTGTTTAGGCCCTTTCTGGATGTATTCTTCATTGACAACATTTTGATTTATTTAGGATCATAGGATGAGCATGCAAATCATTTGAGATCAGTGTTGTAGACTCTCCAAGAGCGCATGTTGTATGCTAAATTTTCAAAATGCGAGTTTTGGTTGACATATGTATCTTTTATTAGCCATGTGATTACAACTAAAGGTATAAGGGTAGATGGCCAGAAAATAGAATCCTTGAAGAATTGGCCCATACCCTTGAATCCCCTAGAGGTTCATAGCTGATCACACCCAAATTACACTTCGCAATGAAGTATAATACGGTCGTTGTCAAATATAGTAACCCAAATAGGTTGGGATTCATCCCACAGGGAATAGAAAAGAAATAATATGTTAATGATGGGTAAATCAACCGACAATCAATATTTTGAAAGGGGGTAGAAAATAAAAGAAAAAGTAATTTTAAATAGTGATTAAGTTGTTATCAAATTGATGAGACAAAATTAGAATTGTGTTCCCCATGATTTCATAACGTAGTAGGCTTATTTTATTAGTGATCTATCCTAGTGAATTTGTAAGATTGAAAATTAAGTTCATCTAACGTCTGTCGACCTACATAGATGAATTTCACCTTAATCCTCTCGGACTTTAGGTGTGTATTTTTTTCCCTCACCATAAGTCTTGGATTAACTATCCTCGGTTAGAGCTCAAGTTAATTAGATGAGGATTGATAACCTCAAATTTTTATTATTATTCTCTTTTCCTAACTTCAACCTCTTTGGTCAAGCAAGTTGATGATACATACACGTTTCAATGTTTGCAATCACTAAAACTCATTAAAACGAAGAGGATATCAATCCACTCAATTTACTATTCAAGAATCACTATTTTATTTTGCCTACCTTAGTTAATTCATCATGGTTACCATAACCCTAACTCAAGAGATTTAGTCGCTCATGTTTGAAGAAACAATAACATCAGATTTATAAGAAGTCATAATAAAATACCTACAATAATATGAAATTATTTGACAATATCTTGAAAGCTAATTAAAATCACAAGAACTTGATATTTTCCTCCAACACTAGTATGGAATCATGTTTTCCACACTTACAATAATATAAAGAGTAAATATTTTGTTTGACTCTAGAAGTCTGGATGTTAAAATTGTCTTAAGAAGGGATATATATAGTGGTAGAATGAATCAACATCTGTTCCTACTTGGACTGGAGTTGGACTGGAATTGGACTTTGGAGCTTCTAATCCTACTTGAACTAGGATTGGATTTTGCAAAAGTATGGCTTCCTAGGACTTCCCTTCACGTCGCGGACTCCATCGTGCTAAGGGCTTGGCATAGTGTCGCGCGTGGTGCACTACCTACCCTGCGCGTCGTGCAAGCTGCTGTGCTGCCCTAGCCCATGCGCTGCCGACTTCCTTTGATCTTGTCTTTATCAACTTCAGTTTTATAATACTTTCTTTTTAAGCCTTAATAAGTCCAAATCCTCTACGTTTATTCCTGTAAACATCTAATCATGTGAATTAGCTCTTTTTCACAAATGCCATATAAAACCAAAGAAAACACACATAATTTATTCTCAAAACATAGATAATTATAGGAAAAATATGGCAAATAAGTGCATAAATACACCTTACATCACCACCCCACACTCTATTATTCGTCTTCGAATAATATACTACTTCCACTCAAGTTCAACCATAAAATTCACCTTACAAATAGGTCTAGTTACACTCAGGGTCATTAGACAATTCAATCAATCTCCAAAAATCCACTCCATATTCATATAAGATCAACATTCAAAGGTCATAAATTGAAATCACTTAGCTTCTAGAACTAACTCAACAAGATATATTTTAGCCAACATGAATCATATGTAATTTAGTAATAAAAATTACACCACAATCTCACCATTATGTGCCCCTCACTATTTGGAGAGATGCCCTTTCACTCACATGATATATAACAATTTTGACTTGGGTATAAATAGAAAAAAATCACTCACTCTCCCAAAGAACTCAACATGCATACAGAATACGACCCATAGGCTTACCCTTAGTGTAAATAATCTACTAATATCGAATATCAAATCTAAGATTAATTAGGACTTAAGATGGTTGTAATGTACGTTAAGGGACAAGTAGAAACTATCTTGGCTAAGATAGTGACTAATCTCCCTAAGCACTTTAATACTTCACAACTCTTTGACTTTTTTAGCACATTGTTCAATCTTTCTATTTTCTCCTTATACCTCCTTTTATTTTTTAATTTTGCAACTTAGGTGACTAGTAGGGAATTTTTGACATAAGCTTATTCACTTTCTCTTTTTTTTCTTTTCATTCTTGTTCATTTATTCATTTTTCTTTTCAAAGCTTTTTCATCTTTTTGTTTCCCAACTAACATCACCATCCTTGCTTTGCATTTATACTCTTTTATTTTCTTCTAATTTCCACACTTTAGCTTTTTCCCATTTTCTTCTCTTCACTTGTGCTCCTTTTTTGTAAAATTTTCAATTAAAGTGATCTAGGAGTCCTTTGGATCAAATAAAGGTCAATAGAACAAAAGGGATTAAGCTTGTAATATGGCTATCAAAAGAATAGGCTAAGGGTCAAAATGGCTAACTAAGATAATCACATCAAGGTAGATAAAATCGGGTTACAAATAGGCTATCAAAAAAATGCCTATATCACTTATTAAACTGCAAGCATGGAGTATAAAAAAATATCTAATATCTCACTCACTCAGTTGTTCAAATGCTTCAATAATGTCAATGATAATTACACAAACACACATATTCATATTAAATGTCTCACATTATTAAGCCCAATTTTTCAAGCATAGGAGTTAAGTATCAAGAGTCTAAGTGTTTCTACCTTTTCATGTATTTTTGAGTGAGTTATACAAAGTCTCAATGATATCATAAGTGAAGCACCTAACATTCATAAGGACTCAAGTTCTTTCTCTCCTACCAATGATTAATTTTTCGTTAAGTTGGCCGTGATCCATCCATCACTGTAAACAGTCATGATTATGACTCAAAAAAAGAATCTAGACCCTCTAATTGGTTCTAAGGGACTATCCACCTAAAAAGTACCGAAAATAGAACCTGGGGAAATCCAAGCAAAAACAAAACAAAAAATCATAAAAATACTACAAGCTAGCAGGAATAATTCATGCATTACAGAAAATTCTAGTCCCACCATGAAAAAATTTAGCAATCAAGGCATATATGGTACACAAAAGTTTACTTCTCCGACCCCACACTTAATCAATAGCACTTTCCTCAGTACTTAAACAATAATGCACAAGTAAAAGAGTGAGAAAAGAACTCTATGGGCCTAATCCTCATTGTCTGTGGGGGCAAACTAATTCTATCACTAGGGCATCGCGTCATGCTCCTCATTATGACAACTGACAGACCGTGTTGCACCCCTACAAGTGGAGCTTGGCCTGCACGTCGCGCGGCTCCATGTGGAGTTTGGTCGGTAAGTGTCATGCCTTTTTTTGGTTCCTACAGATCCTTAATGTACTTGTGACTTGTTTCCTGCACACTTAAGCACACACATATTAAATAAAAATAAAAATCTAAGTTATCTTGGGTTGCCTCCCAAATAGCGCTTGATTTAACATTGTGACAGACCGTGGATCTCTTGATTACTCAAACTTCATCAAGATATATCTCCTCCAGTACCTTCAATTCATTAGGATTCCCGAAGTAATGCTTCACCCTCTATCCATTTACCTTAAATCTTGTCCATCCTTAGTTTCAAGTTCTATTTCCCCATGTGAGAATACTTGAACCACCTTGAATGGCCCTGAACAATTTAACTTCAATTTACCTAGAAACAAGTGGAATCTGGAGTTGAATAGCAACACTAAATCCCTTGGCGTGAGCCCCATTTTTCAAATTTTTCGATCATGGTAAAACTTCATTCTCTATTTATATATTGCAGCATTCTCGTAAGCCGTCAATCTAAACTCATCAATCTCATTAAGTTGGATGAGTCTAAAGTTTGTGGCTTCTTTCCAATTCAAATTTATCTTCTTCAATGCCCATAAAGCTTTGTGTTCAAGCTCTACAAGTTAGTGACATGCTTTTCCCTAGATGAGATGATATGGTGACATACCTGCGGGTGTTTTAAATACTGTGCAATATGCGCATAAAGCATCATCTAGTCTCCTTGACCAGTCTGTTCTATTGGCATTAACTGTTTGGCTAGAAGTGTTTTGATTTCCCAATTTGAGACTTTTACTTGTCCACTTATTTGTGGGTGGTAAGGTGTTGCCACCTTATGCTTGAATCCATATTTCCGAAGTAGACCATAGAATAACCTATTGTAGAAGTGTGATCCACCATCACTGATGATTTCCTTGGAGTGCGAATCTAGAGAAGATGTTCCTTCACAAGAATACAGTGACATACTTACTCTCATTATCTGGAAGTGCTACAACTTTCACCTATTTGGAGACATAGTCGACTGCCACCAATAATTCCTTCATCCCAAAGTAACTTACAAATGGACGCATAAAATCAATGCTCTACATATCAAACAACTCTACCTCATGAATGGGCATCAAAGGTAGCTCATGTATCCGAGACACTCCTCCCTCTCATTGACATTTATCACAAGCCTTTGCGAAGTCATGAGCATATTGATTAATAGTAGGCCGATACTAACCATACTATAATATCTTTTGTGTTGTGCGAATTCCATTGTAATGAGCTGGCGAAATTAGCTCATTTCTTACCAATCAGGACTATATTTTCAGCTGAAGATTACGTTAAGTTGTATATTAAAGAGATAGTCTGATTGCACGGTGTTCCAATATCTATCATTTCTGATAGAGGGCATAATTCACAGCTAGGTTTTGAATTTCGTTTCAAAAAGGTTTAGGGACACAGGTTAATTTGAGTACAGCTCTTCATCCCTAAACAGATGGCAAAGCAGAGCGCACCATTCAGACGGTCGAAAATATTTTATGAGCGTGCGTGCTAGACTTTAGAGGAAGTTGGGATGAGCACCTACCTCTTACCAAATTTGCGTATAATAATAGTTAGCATTATACTATTAAGATGACGCCGTATAGGGATTTATATGGGAGAAGGTGCAGATCCCCTATAGGATGGTTAGAAGTAGGCGAGTCAGGGTTGATTGGACCTGACATGATACATCAATCAGAAGAGAAAGTTAAACTCATTAGAGAACGTTTATTGACAGTCCAGAGTCGTCAGAAGTCCTATTCCGATGTATGACATAGAGATTTAGAGTTTGATGTCAATGATAGGGTATTCCTGAAAGTTTCTCCAATGAAGGGCATTATGATGTTTGGAAAAAAGGGCAAGCTTATCCCTAGATTCATCGGGCCATACCGGATTCTTCGAAATATAGGCCAAGTGGCTTATGAGTCAAAATTACCTTCGGGGTTAGAATCTGTTCATCTAGTCTTTCATGTATCGATGCTACGTATGTACATAGGAGACCCATCTCGGGTTGTCCCATTCGAGGATGTTCAGGTCACAGAGGAGTTGTCCTACGAAGAGACTCCAATAACTATACTAGATCGACAGGTCCGTAGATTGCAAACCAAGGATGTATCCTCCATTAAAGTCCTATGGAGGAACATAAATGTAGAAGAGATGACTTGGGAAGCCGAGGATGACATGAAGTCTAGATACCCTCACTTGTTCCAAACCTCTTGACATTAGGACCGACACAGGTGATATAGTGGAGGCGAGACAGTTAGTCAAATATTGTTTTACTGCTTTTGATATCATTATTGCTGATTCTTCACTTATTTGTGGTGGAACCATATTATATAGTTGTTATAGTATCCTGTGAGATGCCTATGTTGGACTTTTCTGCATTTTAGGTTTCTAGATAGTCCATATTATAGAGGAGATTCTGCCAAAATTTCTGGCAAAGCCTAAGGACTAAAGTCTCCTAAGATTATATTACATTCTAGGACGAATGCTCCTAAAGGGGGGATGATGTTACACCCCATAAATTTTCATCGTTTAACTAATGTGTGCGTATGTATGTTGAAAGTTTTAGGGTACGACGCATATGGGAGAGGGCTCGAGGGATGAGTGCGTGAGTACACGATTGAGCAAGCAAGAGGCCGGAGCCGGGGTAGGCGCACCAAGCGCCGTGCTGCACAGCCTACCCCTGCGCATGGACTGGCGCGTCGCACCCATGGGTTGGCGCGATGGGCAGCGCGCCGCGCCCCCCTGCCCATCGCCTTAATATATATATATNCCCCCCTGCCCATCGCCTTAATATATATATATATATAGCTAAGTGTGAGTTGAAGTTACATTTAAGAACATTTCCTTCAGAATACATTTGGCAATATAACTTCTCCCTTCAACTTTTCATTGATTAATCGCAAAATTACGCTGTTAAAATCTGTTCAATTGCAAATTCATCTTGAATAATGAGTTTTGGGCCTATGAGGAACGTATCTATGGAGTTATTTCTTGAAATCTAGCTCGGATTGTCGGAGTCCCACCAAGTAGAAGTAGTATAAATCATTTCTAATTGATTCCTAAACATCTACAAGTGATAAGTAAGTATTTCTACCTTCTAAATTCTCGGGAATTTATAAGCTTTAGGCTGAATTGAACGTGTTATGACTTGTATTTGTTGTGTTTGGTAAATGAAGTTGCTAGTTGTATTCCTTCAGCGTAAGGGCTACAATTTGGAAGAGTTACCAATCCTTGAATTAGAGCGGGGTTAATTGAGAAGAATTCAACAATTGAGGTATGTTAAGGCTAATCTCTTTCGGCAAGTTATTCTCGTCATATAATTGATACGACTTATACCTTTGTAGTAGCTTAGGATTGTATGTATTGTGATTAGCTTCTACGAGATGAATTGAGACTGTAACATAGTATCCTTTGTTGAGGAGAGGTTATATTCAGTTTTGACTATTGCTATAAGCGATATAGGGACTCTCCTTTGTTTATTTATCATCTAGAGAGATTAGTAAGGTTTTTCTGCCATACCAAAGCCATAGAGACCTTTGGTTAGCTGTTGAGTATTCTTGGTTGAAGCAAGGCAGCATAGGGCACATCTGAGCGATATAATTTACTGGTTTGGCGCCTATAGAGTAGAGCTTGCCTACAGGCGGTTGGCGTACCTTGATGCCTATAGGGCTAGAATCTTGTTAGTATAGCCCTACCTACGAGTTGGTAGCNGTATAGCCCTACCTACGAGTTGGTAGCATTAGGGTTGCCAGATGAACTGGGTAGTAGTTTTCTAGGCAAATTTCTTGTTGCCAGTGACTTTATAGCTTTTTATGACCCTCGGCATGCAATATAGATCGCCCAAGACCACTTCTTGCCCTTCTTACTGATTACTTTCAGTTCCTTTTTAGCTTTCATTAAGTTATTATTTACTGCCTTACATATTCGATACATATTATACTGACACCCACGAATGGGGCGCTGCATACTTGCCTGCAGGTCCAGACAAACAGGGTTCAAGGCCGTCTCAATAGCTATGCAGATCCAGTAGATTGGTTAGCTCCTTTCTTCTGGAGTTGCCAAATGTTAAAGGTTTGACTACCTTTTGTTGTATAGTTTTTGGGTAGGTCGGGGCCCTGTCCCGACCAATATTTTACTCTTAGAGGCTTACAGATTACAATTCTTGGTTAGTTGTGTATTATTGGCCATGTGGGGCCTATATGTGATATGATATGTGTTGTTGGCCATGTGGGTCCTAGTTATATTATCTCTTAGTAGCATGGTGGTTTTGTCAGTTCGCATAGGATGATATTACTATTGCTAGTTGTTGGGTTAGCTGATTTATTATAGGTGTTGTGTAGCAGCCTTTCAGACCTAGGGATATGTTCACAACCGAGATATAGTTGTTTGTTTTCTTGATTATGTGCTACTGGAAAGCACCATAGGTGTACAAGTCCAGCTAGGTCAGCTCCAAGTCCAGTGTGGCACCAGGTGCCAGTTACGCCTCCCAAGGTGGGGCGTGACAAATTTGATATCAGAGCAATGTCATATCCTAGGGAGTTTGTAATCCATGTATAGTAGTGTCATGTTTATAAATGTGTTGTGCACCATATTCTAAGCAGGAGTCTACGAGGCATGATAGTATGGTTACCCCTCCTTCTTCTCGGATCATGCTATAGAGCTGAGTTATATAGGGTCGAGTCCCTAAGCTTATATTGTTATGTCTTTCTACAGAGATGTCAGATATAAGGCAGACCATGACCAGTCATGAGTTAGATACCCTACCAGGAGATGGTACCAGCAGGGTGCCACAGTTGGGACAACCCAACTTGAGGATGAAAGGAAGACATCCATTTGGTCTCCCCAGCGTTCTCCAGGGTACCAAGAACCTCCGAGGGCAATAGAAGCATCGACATCACTTCCGGTTCCTCATACACCCTCAGATCAGGATGTTAGGAGTGTAGTATGTATGTTGGTTAAGATGATTGCTTCTCAGCGTCACCCTCAGCCAGTAGTACTAGTTATTGCTGAGTCTACTGAGAGGCCTAGGAGTTTGAGAGTTTGTGAATTCCTTGCTTTGAGTCCTCCCCAATTTACAGGTATAGAACATAGAGAGGACCCTCAGAATTTTATAGACCAACTACAAAGGATATTCAAGGTTATGCATGCTTCATCCATACAATTAGTCGAGTTAGTAGTGTTTCGATTATAAGAGATAGCGATTTTATGGTATATAAGTTGGGAAAGGACAAGAGGTAGAGATGTACCTCCACCTATATGGTCTAGCTTCTCTGAAGCCTTCATAGACACTACTTTCCTAGAGAGATCCAACAGGCCAAAGTAGAGCAGTTCTTACATCTAGAGCAGGGCAGAATGAGCGTCCGAGAATATGCATTGAGGTTTGATTCCTTGGCTAGATATGTGCTAGCATTTGTTGATACTATGCCAGCCACAGTACATCGGCTTATTATAGGACTTGCACTAGAGTATGTGGAATCCTATATTAAAGATATATTACGAGAAGATATGGATATCTCACAGATTTAGGCCTTTGATCAGAATATAGAGGAAATCAGACAACGTCAGTATGGGATTGACAGGGCAGTTCAGGAGCAGCATCGGAAGGCTAGACCTGTTGACTTCCAAGCAGAGTTTCAGGGTGGGCCCAGGACTCATTTGTTATGTAGGCCCCTATTTCAATAGAAATAGGGCAGTAGATAAGATTGTTGTGGAGAGTCAGGTCCCGACAAGAGTTCACGAGCGTCAGGCTCACAGTAGTAGAGGGGCCCAGATTAGATGAGATAAGCTATACCACGTTGCAGTACCTGTAATAGGTGACATCTTGGGAGGTGCAGATATGACTCCACTGCCTGTTATTCCTGTGGACAGGAAGGACACATGATGGGGGATTGTCCGACTAGGAACCAGGGTGATTGGGACTAGCAGAATAAGTCCTCAGCAGGTTTATATGCTCCATCACCTTTTGTAAGGTGCAGACCCTCAACTCTAGTAGGTAGAGGTAGAGGTAGAGGTAGATCGGGGCATCCAGTTCTAGCAGTGGTCCAGACCGTACTTATGCATTAACAGGGCGACAATACTCCGAGGTGTCGCCAGTTGTTGTGATAGGTATATTGAATGTTTTCTCCTATTTAGTTTATTCTTTAATAAATCCAGGTTCTACCTTGTTGTATTTTACTCCGTTAGTGGCACAGAAGTTTGATATAGTACCAGAGTTACTTCAGCGACCATTTTCTATGTCTACACATATTGGTGAATCCATTGTTGCTAGAAGAATTTACTGAGGTTGTACGGTGGAAATTGTTGGCCACCAAACTTTTGTAGACTTAGTAGAGTTAGAAATGATATATTTTGATGTAATTATGGGCATGGATTGGCTAGCGCCATGTTATGCCAATGTTGAGTGCTGGATTAAGATTGTCCGATTCCAATTCCCAGGAGAAATAGTGCGGGAATGGAAGGGAAACACAGCTACACCAAAAAGTAAGTTCATATCCTATCTTCAGTTAAAGAAACTGATTGCAAAAGGTTGTACCTATTATATTGTCAGTGCTCGGGATGTGCAGGCAGAACCCTCAACTTTTCAGTGGTTAGTGAGTTCCAGATGTATTTCCGGACGAGCTTCCTGGTATTCCCCCAGAATGAAAATTGACTTCTCCATTGATACGTTATCGGATACATAACCCATATCTATTCCTCCATACAGAATGACCTTTGCCGAGTTGAAGGAATTGAAGGATCATTAGAAAGACTTGTTAGATAAAGGTTTCATTAGGCCTAGTGCTTCGTCGTGGGTGCGCTAGTCCTATTTGTGAAAAGAAAGATGGCTCGGTGGAATGTGTATAAATTATCGATAGCTAAATAAAGTTACTATCAAGAATAGGTATCCTCTACTGAGAATACATGACTTGTTTGACTAGTTTCAGGGGGAGTAATACTTCTCAAAGATTGACTTAAGGTCAGGGTACCACCAGGTATGGGTTCAGGAGAAGGATATTTCGAAAATGTCCTTTAGAACCAGATATGGCCATTTTGAGTTCCTTGTTATGTCTTTCGGGTTGACGAACGTCCCAACAGTGTTTATGTATTTGATGAATGGCATATTCAGTCCATTTCTAGATTTGTTCATGATAGTGTTCATTGATGACATACTAGTATATTCATGTTCAGAAGCTGAACATACAGATCATCTGCGAACAGTACTCCAGATCCTTAGAGATCACAAGTTGTATGCAAAGTTTTTGAAATGTGAGTTATGGTTAAATTTTGTAGCTTTCTTGGGCCATATTGTGTTAGATGCAAGCATTCTGGTGGAATCGCAGAAAATTAAGGTTGTAAAAACTTGGCCCAAACCCACAACTCCAACTGAGGTTTGTAGTTTCATGAGGTTATCTAGATATTACAGAAGGTTTGTGGAAGGATTCTTTGCCCTATCAGCACCATTGATGAAATTGACTCAGAAAGTAACTAAATTCCAGTGGACTGAGGCTTTTGAACAGAGTTTCCAGGAGCTGAAAGACATTTGATCTCTGCACCAGTATTAGCCTTGCCAGAGGGTTAAGTGGGCTACGTTGTATATTGTGACGCTTTAGGAAGTAGGTTAGGATGTGTTCTGATGCAACATGGTAAGGTAATTGCCTATGCTTCGAGGCAACTGAGGAAACACGAGAAAAATTATCCCACTCATGATTTAGAATTAGCTGCAGTTATTCATGCTTTGAAAATTTGGAGGCATTACTTATATGGTGTTCATGTAGACAACTTCACTAATCACAAAAGTCTCTAGTATGTTTTCACATAGAAAGAATTGAATTTGCAACAATGTCGTTTGCTAGAGTTGTATAAAGGCTACGATGTGAACATCTTGTATCACCCAGGAAAGGCTAATATTGTCGCCGATGCCCTTAGTCACAAATCCATGGGAAGTTTATCATATTTGAGGCCAGAAAAGTGGGAAATGGATCGAGAGCTACATCAATTAGCCATTCTAGCAGTTCGAGTAGTAGATTCAGATGGTAGTGGGGTGGTGATTCAGAGTACTGTAGTGTCATCTTTGGTGCTGGAAGTGAAGGAACGACAATATGAAGACCCAACCCCGGCACAACTCAGAATAAGGGTTCAGCAAGAAGGGTTGTTAGCCCTGGAGATAACAGAGGATGGAGTTTTGAGATTCATAGATCGACTCTATGTTCCAGATGTGGCAGAGCTTCGTCAGCAGATTATGGAAGAGGTACATTATTCCCGTTATTCCCTTCACCCAGGCTTGATGAAAATATATCATGATATAAAAGAGATCTATTGGTGGCATAGGAAGAAGAAAGATATTGTTGAGTTTGTAGCATAGTGTCCTAATTGTTAGCAGGTAAAGGTGAACATCAAAAACCTGGTGGGCTTACTTAGGATATAGTCGTTCCTATGTGGAAATGGGAAATAATCAATACGGATTTTGTTACAGGGTTACCTTGCACCAGACATAAATTTGACTCTATCTGGCTTATTGTTGACAAGCTGATGAAATCAACTCATTTCTTGCGATTCAGGACTACATTTTTAGCTGAAGATTATGCTGAGTTGTATATTATGGAGATAGTCCAACTACATGGTGTTACAGTGTCTATCATTTCTAATAGAGGGGCATAATTCACAACTAGGTTTTGGAAGTCGTTTCAGAAAGGTTTGGGGACGCATGTTAATTTGAGTATAACTTTTCATCCACAGACAGATGGACAAGCAGAGCGTACCATTCAGACGCTCGAAGATATGTTACGAGCATGTATGCTAGACTTTAGAGGAAGTTGGGATGAGAACCTACCTCTTATCAAATTTGTGTATAATAATAGTTATCATTCTACTATTAAGATGGCGTTGTATGAGGCTTTATATGGGTGAAGGTGCAAATTCCCCATAGGATGGTTTGAAGTAGGCGAGTCAGGGTTGATTGGACCTGACATGATACATCAGTTAGAATAGAAATTTAAACTTATTAGAGAATGTTTATTGACAGCCTAGAGTCATCAGAAGTCCTATTCCGATGTATGACATAGAAATTTAGAGTTTGATGTCAATTACTGGGTCTTCCTGAAAGTTTTTCCAATGAAGGACCTTATGATATTTGGCAAAAAGGGCAAGTTCAGCCCTAGATTCATTGGGCCATACCAGTTTCTTCAAAAGATAGGCCAAGTGGCTTATGAGTTAGAATTACCTTCGGGGCTAGAATCTATTCATCATGTATCGATGCTAAGGAAGTGAATAGAAGACCCATTTCAGGTTGTCCCAGTCGATATAATTTACTAGTTTGGTGCCCATATACAAACAGTTGGTGTACCTTGATGCCTATAGGGCTAGAATCTTGTCAGCATATCCCTACCTACGAGTTGGTAGCACCAGGGTTGCTAGATGAACTGGGTGGTAGTTTTCTAGGTAAATTTCTTTTTGCTAGTGACTTTATAGCTTTTTACGACCCTCGACATGCCATATGGATTGCCCAAGATGACCCTAGCCGTCAGTCATTCGATAGACCATCAAATACCCTGTAGAATAATCTTGTCAGCTGATAGACGTGGGGCCAATGCCTTTGGATACTCATACAGATGCCCACGTACGTGTTGCCCAGAAGGGCTAAGCTTGGATACAGTTATAGGGGCTAGACGACTCAGATACAATTATAGGCGCCTAGACGGCTCAGATACAGTTGCTGGAGCCCAGACAACTCAGATACAGTTATAGTATCCCAAATGACTCAGATATAGTTATAGGAGCCCGGACAGCTCAAATACAGTTATAGGAGCCCAGAAAGCTCAGATATAGTATAGGAGCCCAAACGGCTTAGACACAGTCACAGGAGCCTACTTGCCTGTAGGTCCAAACAGACAGGATTTGACGCCGTCTCAGTAGCTGTTCAGATCCAGTAGATTGGTTAGCTCCTTTATTTCGGAGTTTCTAAATGTTAAAGGTTTGTCTACCTTTTGTTGTATAGTTTTTGGGTAGGCTGGAGCCCTGTCCTGACCAATATTCTACTCTTAGAAGCTTATAGACTAATTTTTTTGGTTAGTTGTGCGTTATTGTCCATGTGGGGCTTATATGTGATATGATATGCGTTGGCCGCCTGGGGCCTAGTTATGTTATCTGTTAGCAGCATGGTGGTCTAGTCGGCCCGCATAGGATGATATTACTATTGCACCTGTTGGGTTAGCTGATTTACTACAGGTGTTGTGTAGTGGCCTTACCGGCCTAAAGTTGTGTTTACAACCGAGATATAACTATTTGTTTTCTTGATTATGTGCTACTGGAAAGCACCAAAGGTGTACAAGTCCAGATAGGTTAGCTCCAAGTCCAGTACGGCACCAGGTGCCAGTTACGCCTCCTAAGGTAGGGCATGACATCCTCATTTATGAGTGGCTAAATACTTTGCTAGGGGTGTGTGCGTTATTGGGGTTGAATTGGATTGGGTGTTGCTAGAATGATTTTTTAATTACTCATTTAGTATAAATCTGTTGTTTTCTCCCAAATTAATAATTGAATTATCCATAGTTGCAACTGTGGGTTATGTTACTTATTCTATTCTTACTTAAAAGAGGGGAATATAATATGGGTGAGAAAGAAATTGTGGGTATGTTGGTGTTGATTATGTGGGGTTGGGCTAGAGATAGCCAAAACCCATTCTCACGCACCCATTAAAGGGTTAAAGCTAGAGATAGTTCAATTCTTGCCTAAACCACAATGGATGAGTTAATTGAGACCTTGGGGTTTGAGAAAATCCAAGAAAAAAGGAACCCAAGTATCCATGGTTATTTATGCTTAAGAGTAGTAATTTTATATTCTAGTGAATTCCAATCTAATTGATTCCCCATCAAAAGCACACCCCTGGCCCTTGCTCATAATTGTTCATTCAATTTGGTTTCCTTGTTCTCTTGATAGTTGATTTTAATTCAAATTGTGATCTCTCTTTTTCCCCCAACATTTATTTTTTTTATTTTCAATGCATGGATGCAATTTTTGTTCAAGTCAATAGACAACTTTTGTGTTATTCAATCGCTATTCCCTGTGGATTCGACCTCGACTCTTAGATGGATATTTATATTGCGATGATCATTTTGCACTTCCTACTAGTGAGGAGTCGATTTGAATGTCATCAATTTTTGCGCTGTTGCCGGGGAATAGGATTAGATAGCCCCTAGTTGATTGTTGATTTGAATTGATTTAGCATCTTGTGTTTTGTTTTTACAATTGTAGTTTTTGTTAGGTGTCTCTTAGGATGATTGATATTAGCCAATATTTTCAAGAAGGTTCAGTAGATGGTCACATGGACCATGAGGATGATGATCCCATGATGCCAGACGTAGTAGGTGTCATTTTCCTACCAGCCACGGCAGGGAATGTGGTGTTTCATGTGACCAACATAATATTACACTTGCTACAAATGAAAGGACTCTTAAAAGGTAAGCCAAGTGAAGATGAAAATCGGCATCTTATGAATTTCCTTGAGATATGCCAACCTTTCAACTTCACTAATATAAGCCAATAGTCGATTAGATTGAGGCTCTTCCCATTTTGTTTGACTGGGGAAGCTACCATGTGGCTAGATGAACTACCTTCGGGATGTATCACTTCATGAAAAGAGTTGGCTGAAGCTTTCTTGTATAGGTTCTTCCCTCCATCGAGGATGTTGCAGCTGAGATATGATATTACCAACTTCAGGAAATACCGGGTGAATCTTTACATGAATCATGGCTTCGGTTCAAGAAGAAAGTGGCCCTATGTCCAAATCATGGGCTACCAGATGGAGTTCTCCTTTAGAGTTGTTATCAATCCTTGGATTCCATTAAAAAGTACGTGACCAATAACTTAGTTGGAGGGTCCCTCATGGACCAGAGGGTCCCTCATGGACCAGCCCTATGGGATAGCCAGAGCTCTTTTGGATAGGATGACCAAAATAAATTGAGCTTGGCATATGAGGGACACTGAAGTACACTCCAAGTGGTGCTAGTCCAAGTGTTGTGACTGCCAAGATGCGGAGAAGAGATGAAGAAAGGGATGATACCCTAGCAAAGTTGATGACCAAGCTTGAATTGATGACAAAGCATGTTTGGGGAACCGGGTCCAAGAATGTTAATGTTGTGGGGACTCAAAGTCTTGTGCAATATGAGAATGAAGCTTCACTGCTGAGGTATGAGGAAGAATGATAATTCATGGCAAATCAAATGGGGGTTCTTGACTGGGGTACCAAGGTGCCAATCAAGGCTGGAGAAACTGTGACAACCAAGGTTTGGTTGATAGAAATGACAGATGGGGTAATCGTGATCAAAACCATGATGGGGAACATTATCACCGAAGCTCAAACCCATATATTCCCACTCCAAAGGCTGAAAATCCCTAATTGCAACTTGGTTTAAGCGACGTGGGAAGCTCTAAGATTGAAGAGATGCTGGCTAGAGTGCTAAAAAGGGTGGAATTGACGGATAGCAGGGTGAAAGAGCTAAAAAGGGAGGTGTCTAACCTCGCCCAAACAGTGAGTTCATTCAACTTCTATCAAGCACTTAGAATCAAATGAGTCACTTGTCCACACAAATGAACCTAGAATGAAAGGGACTCTCCTTAGTGATACTATGCCTAATCCCAAGAAGGACAATTATTATATGGCTATTGTCATGAGGAGCGGTAAGGTGTTGGCGGATAAGGGCATTAAGCCCAAAAATGTGGTTGACCCCAGAACAAGAAGTGATGCAAATGATGAGGTTCCAAAAGAACCAAATGTTGTTGATGATACTGAAGAACTTGATGAAGGGGAAGTTGATGTTGACCTCGAGAAGGCTGTTGAGGAGGAAACAAGCAAAGAGGCTTTAACCGATATGGGTCAAGAGCCTAGGATTCCACCTCCATATACTCAAAGGTTAGAAAAGAAGGAGGACAATCAATTTCAAAAGTTCATTGAGATGTTCAGTAAATTGTCCATAAATATACTTTTGGTGGATGCATTTCTCCAAATGTCGGGCTATGTGAAATTCATGAAAGAATTGCTGAAGAAAAAAAAGGTTGTTGATGCTAGTATAAGAGAAATAACACACCATTGCAGTGCTATGATGGCGAGCAATCTTGCTCCCAAAAGAGAGGATCATGGAGCTTTCACTATTCCCTGCACCATTGGGCCATGTGTTTTCAAAAAGGCCTTTTGTGACATTGGCGCGAGCATTAACCTGATTCCTCTTGTCATTTTCAAGAGCTAGGTGTGGGAAATCCCAAGCCTAATACTATGAGGCTCTTGATGGCGGACAGGTCTATTAAGAAACCTGTGGGAGTACTAGAAAATATTTTGGTCCGAGTAGACAAGTTCATCCTTCCAGCCGACTTTGTAGTATTGGATTGTGAAATGGATGTTGAGGTGCCCATCATTTTGGAGCGCCCACTACTAGCCACGAGAAGAGCACTAGTGGACGTGGGGTTAGGGGGTTGAAGTTCAGAGTAGGTGGTGATGAAGTCACCTTTAATGTATGTTAAACCACAAGCTCCCCGATGAGTGTAAGGTGATAGGGGTCTTCAACGAGAAGGGAGAGCAAGATGAAATTTGGAATGTTGAGGCTGATTCGGAGGATGATTCTCTGGAAAACTAGAAATTGAGGAGGTATCCATCATGTTACGATGTTAAATAAGGCGCTTCTTGGGAGGCAACCCAAGTTTTTGTTTTATGTTGATGCTTTGATATTTTGTGGTTTTGTTTTATAGGATGGATTGGATGAAGACTTAGGTGGAAGAAAACAGGGAAATTGGCGGCGCGAGACCTACGAAACACAGCTTCTCAAGTGTAAAATGCCGCACCAATGCAAGATATAGGCAGAAAGCTGAGAATAAAAGGAGGAAATCAATGAACAACCGGTGAATCGCCAGTGGCAATCTGCGAAATGTTGGTTCTACGCTGGCTTAAACCAATATACCTGGGAGAGAAGGTGTGAACTATGACACATCGGTGGAATGCAAGTGGAAACTCGTGAATTGCCGGTCTTTCTTAGTCCATAAAATAGTGAGCTGGGAAACAAGGAGGTCACCAGCGCTCGATTCGGTGAAATACCGGTATTCACCGGCAGTTGCAGGTCTAGCGCGGTGGAGGTTCGTAATTCTATTTTAAAACTTGACCGACCGATTGACCAACCTAACTCATGGCTATTTAAAAATATCAAAATGGGTCAAAATAACCCTTTTACCTTCCCAAAATCCCCTCTCTCCACCTTTTTATCTCCCTCACAACCTTTCAACTTTCCAAAATACCCCATTTCCACACTTTCCACTTTCCAAACTTCTCTCCATTAAACACAACATTTAAAACCAACCTTTTCACAACCTAATCACACTCCCTCTCTTTATCCTATAAAACCCTCATTCTCATTCTCTTATTTTCAGTACTTTTCACTCAAACTCTCTCTTGGCAAAAGAAGCTCTCACTCTTTGGGAAACACCATTGTTGGTCAAGACACAAGCGCCCATCTAAGTACTTTCTCTCACAACTCAATTAGTATGTATGTCCTTTATTTTATCTTGCTGTTGTTGAGAATGTGAGTAGAAAAAATGAAGCATGCTACATCTGAAAGTTTCCATACTCATTTCCTTATTTCCTATTTTGTGATTCTCTTTAGATTGAATAATTTTTATAATATGGGTATGTTGGGGGTTTGAATAGTTGAATAATGCTGGGGAGGCACTTATTTTGTAGAAATTTCTTATGAAATGGTGTGCTTGATATAATGGTTGGGGGTGAAGTCTGAGTAACCCCAATTACTTAAAATGCATGATTTTCCCGATGATAGATCGGGTGACACCATTCTTAAGGGCGAATCATCATTTTTCTTTTGTTGAGTTATTTAAGTAGGTAGCTAATCAGGAGATAGTGTATTGAGTTAGGTAGAATTTGAGAGAGTTGTTCTTCAACTAATTTGGGATGTGATATTCTAGGCGGCGTTTAGCCTGCGAGCCGCCGATAAGGCCCGACGAAATGCTGGCTGAAGCACAGGTGGGTGTGAGGCTTCAGGCCACTACCCAGCTCCCAATTTTCACCAGCGCTTCATGGATCATGACCAGTGATGACGGTACAACACCAGTATTCTACACCTCTGCCTAGGCGTCTGCTCAAGCTGGAGTTGTAGTTGCATTTCACGAGTCTCAACTGACATTTTGCAGTTGTGCCCCTGGTGCTGCTAATGCATGATTTTAACATTCCATTTTGTTATCATCCAATTTTTAGATTTTTACTTCTAACTTAGTTTAGCTGTCTCTTTCAATTTCATACATTTAAAAACACAAAAAATAGGATTATGTGGCACTAACATTCCTCTTGCAACATAATGACTTTATCCAGGCAAGGAGACAAGGGCAAGACACCCTCCACATCCAAAAGTAAAGGCAAAGGGAAAGTCAAGGCTACCCCATCCCCCATCAACTCCAGAGAGGCCATCATTTTCTGTGTGCTTGACAAGATGACACACTTTGTCATTTGTAAAGAAAGGTCGATCACAACAAAGAAGAGGTTTGATCTGATGTGCCTGGGGAATGACTTCCCCAATATCATTTCCCAATTCAACCACCGTTAATGGCATGTATTTGATGAGCCTCTCCCAGAGTACTATACCAATCTTGTGCCAGAGTTTTATGCTTCTTATCAGGCACGCCAGGAGGCAATGAAGCATAAAGGGAAGGTTGATGAGCTTCCTTGCCTTCCATCAGTTAGAATCCGAGTTGTGGAGGTTGATAATACCCTGACCACTATCAATGCACTATTTTGGGCTAATGAGATCGATCCAGGAATTGAGTATGCAGAAAGAGTTGCCAATAAAGAACATCAGTTCCAGTGGATAACTCCAATCATTGCCAATGGTCAACCTTTGTGGGCCTCCATGGGTGGTAAGATTTCGAGGCATGATCTCAAGTTCGAAGAAAAATTGTGGATGGAGTTTGTGTGTGACTGGATTATGCCATCAAAAAATGACTAAAGAGTGAGCTTGGAAGAATCTATACTCATCGCCTTTTTCATGACAGGTGTGCCCATCAACTTCGTGGAGATTGTGGCCAACCAAATGAAGAGAAAGGTTAGGCAGCAGGGAATGTCAATGCATATGCCATGCTTATTTATCAGTTGTGCCTTGATGCAGGGGTACCAATATTCCCTAACAAGTCTCCCAGTTCCGTAACCGGTGAAATCAATGTGCTGAGAAAAAGGGATGTTGAGGCACCCAAGGTGAAGAGAAAGAAGTTGCAAGATTTTACGACTCCTGAGGGCTCCGCTTCCTATAATATAGAGGAAACCCCCATTGCTCCCCACCTCAATAAGACACACCCCAAGGCATCAGAGAATGCATCTGGAGAGGCACCATTCAGAGGGTCTTCACCTCCTCCCAAATCCTCCTACCCAAGCGAAATACAGAGGCTAGCTGAGATGACACAATCTCATGAAATCCAACTACAAAAGCTAGCCCAAAATTTCCCGGCTCTTACCTCCAGAATAGTAAAAAGGGAGATGAAAAGTGTGTTCAACAGCTTGACCAAGCTCTGATCCCCAGTATATATAGTGGAAGGAGTTGTCTCTTCACTCCGAGTGGAAGTGCGTGAATTGAGGGAACGGGCACCACTGGCAGACCTGGACTTGAGTGCCCTTGATGCAGCCATGGCTGCCCCATCCACAGCCCGGGGCCCCATCGATGATCTGTTCAAGGGCTTAGGTAGGGGAGGATAAACCACGCTAGGAAGCCTTGATGAAGATGCCGAGGCCAATGATGAGGATGATGAATACCTATTTCAGGGAGTTCCCACCACCCTTTACGTTCTTCATGTTTACATTAGGGACAATGTACATTCATGGTTGGGGATGGGGGTGTGTATCCCTTTTTGTTGGTCTTTTGTTGGTATTTGTGTTGCCCTTGATGGGTTAAATTTCTCATGCTTTGGCTGATTGTTAATTTTTAATTGTGATTGAATGCCCTTGTCGGGCTGTTTGTTAAATGAAAAATCTTTTGTCAAATTATTAGTGCCAATTATGGGTTGTTTTAAATTGCAAAATATTGTTGACCCATGTTTTGATTATCGCCTTTGTTCATAGTAGTCAGTAAATAAACTCCAAGGGTTTCCTTATGCCATGGTTCTTTCCTAAGGAGCGATTCTCTTTTTTTCTTTTATTGTCGAACCGGGTGGCATTTACAAATGATGGATTGAGAGGAAATTTTCTTAAGAAAAAATGCCGAGTTTAGAGTTCTTTTTGAGTAAACGATTGCAATAGCTTCTGAGATGTACCACTAGAAAATTTTCTTAAATGGCATAGCTGTAAAAAATGAATTTTGAGAAGGAAAGGAGTAGTTGAATTTGAAAGTTGAGTACTCTTTTGTCATAAGTTACTCATTCTTTGTTTGTCTTCTTAATTGACATGATATCTTGTTTTATGACTCTTGATGTGGTGATGAAAATAGTGTGAACCCCTTGGAGGGTGATGCTTTTTGGAAAAGGTTTTAGTTTCTCTTGCATGAACGATTTTCTAGAACTAGTCCCAAGTGTGACTCAAGGTGAAATCCTAGATGTAGCTGCACTTGGAAGAGGATTTTGGGCTTTCTTTTGATATCTACTTTACCCATATTACCTCCTTGAGAACGAAGCCTTGCTAGCCAATGTTGAGCCTTTAAACCCTTTTTTTGAAAACTACATTACACGCCTATTACCCCTTTTGTAATCCCTCTTTGGAGCCCATCCTCCCTAGTGTTAGTTTTGAGAAGAAATGCAAAAAATGATGCTTGAGTCCCAAAAGTGTGAGAATATAAAAGGGAAAGATGAGGCAAAAGCCTAAGTTTTGGGGTTGTAAAAAGAAAAACGGGAAAACTAATGTGAACTTCAATATGAAGTAGCACCACATTATAAAAAATGAATGAAATGGTTGGGTGAAAAGAACTGAATTATAAAAAGGTGTTTCCTCTTTCTTAAATGAGATAAAAAGTGGTAACTAAGGAGAGATAAACAGGGCTCTTGTTTCAAAAATGAAAATATTGTTCAAGGAAAGATAAGGTGAGGGTGATATCAAAAGAAAATGAAATATGCAATAAGATTCACAAAAAGTGCATTAGGGAGGATCTAGTCACTAGAACCAAAAAGTCATCCTACATTTACCCCTAGCCTTCATCATGAACTCAAAGTCCTAATTGATTTTAAGTATAGAAACTCTACATTAGTGGCGAGTTACACGAAAGGCAAGACTATGGGTCAAGTTATGTGCATGAGAATTTCTTTGTGTGAGTGAGCATATCTGTTTCATTCTATAATCCCTTGAGTGTGATTGCTTGATAATTAAATGAGATTCTTTCTTGATGTGAGTCGCATCACCTCCTTGGGGAACATGCTTACACGTGCCAAAAGATGTAATTGAGACAGAATGTAGTGAGCTTTAAGGAAAACTTTGAATTAGAAATTTTTAATGACTTAAGGTGCTATATAAGCTTGTTGTGATCAACCATGACCCTTGTTTTGAATGAAGGAATCAACTGTGAATCATGCCAATTGATTGTGGTCATCTCTTGAAGCATTTGCATATAATGTTGAGTCTCCTCTTTTTTTATGATTTGGTGAGCGATCTTGGGGTTATCTGAATCGTAGTGATCCCTTATGCATAATTTCAGGTAGAATGACATGCTTATTCCTATGGTTGAGCTGTAAAGAATTGTCTTGTTTGAGGACAAGCAATGTTTCAAGTTTGGGGGTTTGATGAGTTGGTAATTTACCAACTCATTAGGCTTTTAAACAATATCTTTCTCTTGATTATCAAGTCATTTAGGAGGATATTATGCTATTTTCTTTTGTTTTGTAGGCATTCAATTTAAAGAGAGAAAGCAAGAAGTTGAACAAAAGCATGAAGACTGAAGAAGGGGACCTGCGTTCCACTGGATGGGACCGGAAAAATGCCAGTCAAATGCAGGAGCACACTGCTGTGAAGTGGAAGGTGCATTGGCAGAATATGGGTCAGCACCTATGAATCGACCATGCCAACGCCAGTCAGATCCCAAAGTCACTATCCCCAGCTGCGACAGAGCGGCGCCTCGTGGATGGCCATCGATGGAATGCCAATGACTCACAAGTGAGGCCGTCTTCAGGAGGGAAAAATCATCCAGCATGATATTTGAGGAGCATTTTTAACCTATTTCTGTACATTCTCTAAAATGTATTGAATATTCCATTTACAGATTTATAGAGTTAGGGAGAGAAATATTGAATAGTTTTTCTTCTTCTTCCTCAAGGTACAAACCACCATTGAAGACATTTTTGAGCTTTCTATTTACTGCTAATGATGAATTTTATGAGTTTATTTGTTAAT